>JAVTVY010052941.1:0-25562 GCA_036873755.1 Hanleya hanleyi | reverse complement strand
GGAGACTTCTGATTGGACAAGAATACATCTGACGGACAGGAACGAATATGAAACATGCAAATGGTGGCCTCTGATTGGATAAGAATCTTCTTGAATTGTAAATATACCCAACGCGGCTCCCCCAGCGTGGGTATGATGTAACATTGGGGAGAATAAACTATATGAAAAAAAAAAACTTCTTGTTGTTGTTGTTGTTCTCTCATGTGTCATCCTTGTTGTTGTTGCTGTTGTTGTTCTCTCTCTGGTCTATATCATGGCGTTATGTTAGAGCGTTAAGGTGTAACGACGGGCGTTGACGGGCATCACCGCATTTCGAAGAATTAGTGACAATTCCATGGAATATCAGAGCTTCTGAGCTATTTCACCAGGGCGTTGAAGCATTAAGAATGGTGTTGGTGGGCGTTGCTACAACATGACACCTCACACGGTCCATTTGGACCGCGGATGGTCCATCTCTACACCAAATAACATCCTTCACTGCTAAAAAAGGCCCACTTTCGCTACAACTTGTACTAATGACGTCACCAATGACGTCACAGATGCTATAAATATCCCTAAAATCAGGGTCTATACTCCGAGAGCTACAACATGATACCCCACACGACGCATTCGCAACGCGGATGGTCCATCTCTACACCAAATACCTTCCTGCACTGCCCCAAAAGGCTCACTTTCGCTAATACTCCTACTGATGACGTCATCGATGACGTCACAGATGCTTCGGACATGCCTCAATTCGGAATGTACACCCCGAGAGCTACAAAATGACACCTCACACGACGCATTCGGACTAAGGATGGTGCATCTCTACACCAAACTCACCCTCACGCACCCACAAAATGTCCACTTTCGCTACTACTCGTACCGATGACGTCATCAATGACGTCACAGATGACGCGGACACCCCTCAAATCGGAATGTACACCCCGAGAACTACAAGATGACACCTTCCAGGACGCATTCGAACCGTGAATAGCCCATCTCGACCCCAAATACCTTCATGTACTGCCCGAAAATGTCCACTTTCGCTACTACTCGTACCGATGACGTCACCGATGACGTCACAGATGACGCGAACATCCCTCAAATCGGAATGTACACCCCGAGAACTACAAGATGACACCTTCCAGGACGCATTCGAACCGTGAATAGCCCATCTCGACCCCAAATACCTTCATGTACTGCCCGAAAATGTCCACTTTCGCTACTACTCGTACCGATGACGTCACCGATGACGTCACAGATGACGCGAACATCCCTCAAATCGGAATGTACACCCCGAGAACTACAAGATGACACCTTCCAGGACGCATTCGAACCGTGAATAGCCCATCTCGACCCCAAATACCTTCATGTACTGCCCGAAAATGGCCACTTTCGCTACTACTCGTACCGATGACGTCACCGATGACGTCACAGATGACGCGAACATCCCTCAAATCGGAGTGTACACCCCGAGAACTACAAGATGACACCTTTCAGGACGCATTCGAACCGTGATTAGCCCATCTCGACCCCAAATAACTTCCTTCGCTGCCCCAAAATGGCCACTTTACTTACTACAACCAACTGCGCATGCGCAGATTAACGCGACATGCATTCAAAAACACACCATTCTGACTCTACCCCACACAAGCTTCACTTTGACACCTCACACGACCCATTCGAACCGTGATTAGCTCATCTCTAACCCAAACACACCCCTACATAGCACCCAAAATGCCTGTTTTCTATACTACGGCCAGACTGCGCATGCGCAGACTATTGAACACGGACGAACCATTAGTGTAGTCAAGTGCTCCTCCACGAGAGCTTCAAAATAAGACCTCACTCGACCCCATTGGACCATGAGTGGCCCACCTAGACTCCAACATGTCCACCCCGTATGGGCCTATACACCCATAGCCATGCAGTATAGGCCTATGGGCCTACCCAGGCCTCGGTGACTTTTTTCAAAAATTTCACCGATTCGCTCCGCAACACTTCCTATCGTGTTCTAAATGACGAGACAAGTAAAACGAGACCCCACAACCCTACCGCAAATGTATAGAAGTGGGTTTCCCAGTAGGATAAACATTGAACCTATACCCCAGTATGGGTCTATATGGGGCTCGGTGACTTTTTTCAAAAATTTCACCGATTCGCACGGGGACACTTCCTATCATGTTCTAAATGACGAGACGAGTAAAACGAGACCCCACAACCCTACCGCAAATGTATAGAAGTACGTTTCCCAGGGGGACAAACATTGATCCTATACCCTCAGTATGGGACTATATGGGGTTCGGTGACTTTTTTCAAAAATTTCACCGATTCGCACGGGGACACTTCCTATCATGTTCTAAATGACGAGACGAGTAAAACGAGACCCCACAACCCTACCGCAAATGCATAGAAGTACGTTTCCCAGGGGGACAAACATTGATCCTATACCCTCAGTATGGGACTATATGAGGCTATATCGTACTTTTTCAAAAATTTCACCGATTCGCACGGGGACACTTCCTATCATGTTCTAAATGACGAGACGAGTAAAACGAGACCCCACAACCCTACCGCAAATGTATAGAAGTACGTTTCCCAGGGGGACAAACATTGATCCTATACCCTCAGTATGGGACTATATGAGGCTATATCGTACTTTTTCAAAAATTTCACCGATTCGCACGGGGACACTTCCTATCATGTTCTAAATGACGAGACGAGTAAAACGAGATCCCACAACCCTACCGCAAATGTATAGAAGTACGTTTCCCAGGGGGACAAACATTGATCCTATACCCTCAGTATGGGACTATATGAGGCTATATCGTACTTTTTCAAAAATTTCACCGATTCGCACGGGGACACTTCCTATCATCTTCTAAATGACGAGACGAGTAAAACGAGACCCCACAACACTACCGCAAATGTATAGAAGTACGTTTCCCAGGGGGACAAACATTGATCCTATACCCTCAGTATGGGACTATATGGGGTTCGGTGACTTTTTTCAAAAATTTCACCGATTCGCACGGGGACACTTCCTATCATGTTCTAAATGACGAGACGAGTAAAACGAGACCTCACAACCCTACCGCAAATGTATAGAAGTACGTTTCCCAGGATGGTCCTATACCTCCCATACCCCATATAGGCATTTTCCGTAATTTAGGATAAAGTCCGTATTCCGTATTTTTTCAGGAAAATTTTTACATACACCCACCCTGGAACTAGGGGAAGATAACTCTGTTGATAGACAAGCCCCGTTAAGCCCGGCGACCTATATACCCCTCATACCCCATATAGGCATTTTCCCAGGTTTTTCGATAAAGTCCGTGTTCCGTATTTTTTTTTTCAGGAAAAATTTTACATGCACCCACCCAGCCATCAAATACCCCTTCACCTAGGCTTCACGTTGATACCTCACTCGACCCCATTCGACCATTAGGGGCTCCCCTAGATGCCAAAACGTCTATTTTCATACCCTTGGGCCACCGCGCATGCGCAGAATGACCCTAATTCAACCCCACACCCAGTCCATCAGATGCCCCTTCATGAATGCTTCACTTTGATACCTCACTCGATCCCATTGGACCATTAGGGCTCCCCTAGCTCCAAAAAGGCTATTTTCATGCCCTTGGGCCACCGCGCATGCGCAGAAGGCCGATATGTCAACCCCACACCCAGTCCATCAGATGCCCCTTCACGAATGCTTCACTTTGATACCTCACTCGACCCCATTGGACCATTAGGGGCTCCCCTAGCTCCAAAACGTCTATTTCCATACCCTTGGGTCACCGCGCATGCGCAGAATGCCGATATTTCAACCCCACGCCCAGTCCATCAGATGCCCCTTCACGAATGCTTCACTTTGATACCTCATACGATTCCATTGGCCCATTAGGGACTCCCCTAGCTCCAAAACCGCTATTTCCATACCCTTGGGTCACCGCGCATGCGCAGAATGCCGATATTTCAACCCCACACCCAGCCCATCAGATGCCCCTTCACGAATGCTTCACATCGATACCTCACTCGACCCCATTGGTCCAGTAGGGGCTTCCCTAGCTCCAAAACGTCTATTTCCATACCCTTGGGCCTCCGCGCATGCGCAGAATGCCGATAGTTCAACCCCGCGCCCAGCCCATCAGATGCCCCTTCACGTATGCTTCACTTTGATACCTCACTCGACCCCATCGGTCCACTAGGGGCTCCCCTAGTTCCAAAAAGGCTATTTTCATACCCTTCGGCCACCGCGCATGCGCAGAAGGCCGATATTTCAACCCCACACCCAGCCCATCAAATGCCCCTTCACGAATGCTTCACTTTGATACCTCACTCGACCCCATCGGTCCACTAGCGGTCCCTACAGATTGCCGAACACTTCCACGAAAACCCACGGGTTTGGGACTACTTTCGGTCCGCGGAGGCAGACCGCATCACCGCCAGACCGCATCACCGCGGAGAAATACATGCCCCCAAGGTCACGCCCCATTCACCCAGACCGGAAGTGACGTCATACCTGCGCCCCATTCACCTGCGCACACCGCCCCAATACCCCCCCAATACCTCCTAAAAACCCCCCTTCGCGCATGCGCAGTGAGGCGCTATTCTATCAATTTACCGTTTGTATACTACTCTCGTCTTGACCTCTCCTGAGAAAGACGATAAAATAGCAAAATAAAAATTTCTTAATTTCGTTTATTTGGTGAACCTTTATCCCCCACTTAAAAGATAGCCTTCGTCAAATATTCAAATATCCTACCTAATTTCTTACAATAAGAGTGAAGGAATGGTTCTCAATAAATAGAACGTTAAATAGATCCATTGATCATAAAACTTTGTGGCCTACGGCATTTTCCATTCTTCTCACACGATAGCATTATGTAATTTGAAAGCAAAATAGCTTTGGGTGGGCTTACCTATTCTGGATGAATAATGTTGGTTTCCATATATCTGAATAGGGTAATGTCAAGCTGCTAACGTTTCCATATTCTTCGGGAGACCAGGAAAGACGCTCATCCTTCCATTCCTGTATAATGCGTTACAGGAGAAACGGACAATACTTCATATCTATATGGGTATTTAGAGCTTTCATTCACTGGCGAGGCGTTGGGTACCTATCAGTTTGTTTACGGACAGTAAATGATATTACACACTAACATTTTACTTCTAACGCAAGAATTATGTAACGCATCAGGGAATATAGATGTATATTTGAATATGCAGGATCATAGAAAGATAAGTTTGATACTTTGAATATTATGCTTATATTATATTTTTTAGAACGTTATTAGAATAGCCTTTTTGTAAGATGGATATTTCCCACTGAGTATTCAACATATTACCACTTCAATCATACTTTCTGTCAGCCGTCACAGAACGTGGGTGGGCGAAACGTACATACGGCACATTAATTTAGCCAGCAGGGACAGAGTTGGTTCGTAGCTAGCGCGTGTGCCTTACCTGCTCGTCACATCTTGCTATTAGATTTACCATGAACAAAGCTAGTTCCAAATATGTTGTTGTTGGTCTTAGGATGCTAAAAATTTCCAATAAATGCACTATAAGGCGATGTTACTGGGTAATTAAAGCGCACACTTAGAATAATAGCATGAATGTTGTACGGGAAGCATAGTTAGGGCGCATTCAAGGCGTAATTAGGGCGCATTCAAGGCGTAATTAGGGCGCATTCAAGGTGTAGCGAGGGCACAGAGCAGAATGTAGATGAGGTGAAGAATATAGAAAAGGTATATTATACTGAAACCTCGTATGTTATGCATTGGCCAGGTATATTTGGCATCATAATTCATTGACTGTGTCATCAAATCAAGTCTATTTACCATGCAGGTAGAATTGTTCCATATACAATTTGCCGTCAGTGTTTCGAAAACATGCCTGAGAAATGATATGGACTACAAGCGTCGGTTGTAGAATTGGGGTGATGCTGTCTGATGGTTTTGTTCACTCTTCCGTGAGCTTCAAATCATTTTATCTAAAATCCTTCACAGTATGTACTGATTAAAAATCATAAAAAGGCAATAGGCTAACCAAAATCCTGTTTAATATACCTGGAGGTCCATGGCAAAATGTAAATTTGTAGGGTTCATTTCAATTATGGATAAAATAGTTATGTCCTGAAAATAAATGTCCTATAAATAAGGTCTAGTGAGAAGTGCCTTCTTTCAGTGAGGGGGGATAAAACTCCCTCTAAATATACGTTGTTCCAATTGTTTCATAGATATCCTCAAATGGAAATCTATCGAGTTTGTTGGATAGATCTTTGAGATGTCTTGAATATTTATTTGAGGAAAACAGAGTTTTTCAGGCTAAACTATTTGGAATACCAAACATTAAGTGGTCACAAATCCGCACAGAGCTCATGGTTGAACTACTTTCAGACATAAGATTACAATGCAGTTTATTTTTCATATTTGTTTCACTGGATCTAATGTTGATTAAAAACTTATTAAAAAAGAATATGACGGATTTTGTCTCTGAATAACAGTCCCGGTAGGCCGTTTAGTGGCTTTAGGATAAGTGCACCAAGAACTAGGTTTCATGTTCCATAAATCCATTATAGCAATACAATCCTGAATATCCATGGCAATTCCAGATCAATATATAAAGTAATCTCACCGCAATGATAAAGCCCATCGTTGTTAACTGTTGCAATTTTTCATCCTGAAAAATAATGTGAACGTTCAGTCGTCATCGGCAAAACAACCATGGAAATTTGGTTGACACATGCCTTTTTGATGGCTTTTTGTCAGTTAATACGTTAAAACAATTTGGAATAACAGAGTCATATCTGACACTGGAAGAGAACCGTCCGTAGCCCACCCCATCAGCAGTAATCTACTAATCTATTATGGAATGATATTAGTCAGGAATCCAACAAGAAGCCGCTGAATACCATCTTCGTTACACCAAAACAATTTCTATGCTCCTACTTCGAAGTTGTCTTGGTCGGACGGGCTGCCATTATTATTCAAAATACGAAATGTCAATTTCGTTTTACGAACCAATCAAAGACAGCACGCGCCTCCTATTTTGGCTGACGTAATGACAATACCAGCCAATCGCTGACGCCGTCTCAGAGCACGTTTCGGAAGGATAATGGATAGCCCGTCCGACCAAGGCAAGTTCAGAGCGTGAGCGTAGAAATTGTCTTGGTGAACGAAGATGCTGAAAACTGATTATTCAGCATGTTTATCGAGATTCGTTACCCGTGCGATGGCTACGAATGTCCTAGAGAGTAGTGTCCCTTGTCATGCCTTTTTGTATTGCAAATAAGGACGGACTATTACCCGTAATGTGGAGAAAAATGTCCTAGCTGGGTTAGAGGATAGGATCGGACATTTTATCTTCCGGATATTCTTAGCCGTCACACAGTTTTACTCTCCGCCATATGTGGAGATTTGATGGACTATAATGAAACATATATTTTCGGATTGGAATATCAACATTGTTATCCACTCTTCAATGATGACCTTCGTCATGTGGTACGATGTACTTACCAGTGATATAATGGCCATCAGATTGAACTTCACCATAAGATTGATGACCGGTGACTGTTTGCTCACAGGGCGGCCGTTTTTGTTATAGTTCTCCAATAGTATGGTCGCCAGCCTTTCCTCGGGGTAATCAGGAGCTTGACAATGACAAGTAAGACATAGACATATACAGCCGTTCTGAAGCAGTAAAATGATCTTTCGTTTCAAAATTTCACTCCGCAAATTCATTTAACCTATTTTATCTGGAACGCCTTAATGCCCACCTACCAAACGTTTTATCGCAGTTATGAAGACGGAACGAAGATTTCAAGAGAGCTGAACATTTCTGAATTTTCCGTAAATATAAGTGCAAAGGATCATGGGCATATTCAAAATAGCCGCCACAAGGTGTCCTCAGTAAGTCGTGTTTTCGGTCTTTTCTGCCATTTGTTCACATATTTGTTGCCTACAAATGGAATGAAAGTAATTTAGTTTGCCGCCACTTATTATTCTCCATCATATTAATTAGTTTTTGAGAAGATATGAAAAAGTCGGAAAATCGTTCTAAAAAATAGGCGAAAAATGGCATCTGTAGCGTCATCATGACGACCATCTTGGACATGTTTTTACATTTTCTTGGAGAGCTTGACCCAAATATATAATTTTGAAAGTTTCAGCCCTCTATCCCAAGGGTTAACAAAAACAAATACGGGGGGGGGGGGAGGAGGGGACAGACCCAACATCACCCAGGCCTAGTGGGATTAACATCAGCCATCATCACCAGCTCCACCAGGAAGTCAATAAAATCCCAGCAACTATAGTCATGGCGAGTTGTTGGAATACGCTGACGTCATTCAAGTTGAGTACCATGCGACCGTACTTCTGCTCAATAGTGATTAGCACCGTACTATCTAACGTCATTACTGTATATAACACGTATAATACAAATCCGTATAATAGCAAGCGTCATCCGACATCCGACATTCATTATTCAGCTGTCGTTCATAAAAAAAAGTCGCGTCAGTAATCGAAAGGCCTATTTGGTATGCCAGTTAGCAGAAGTTCCAAATGTGTGTGAAATAAATATCATAAAAACACAAGATGCTTTCCTACAAGACAGAATCGGTCAACAGTCTTCAAGTAAGGCCTTGATGTCAAAGTAGAGCTTGGATGTCAAAGTAGAGTAAGAAATTTAATGTCGGCATATTAGTAGTAGGGAGCGTATTTTCCAGGGAGGTAACTCTTGGTTCCCCTTTTTCTGCCAGGGGGCGCCACCAGTCCCGTATGACGTCACTTCCGGTCTGGGTGAATCGGGCGTGTGTATTCCTCCGCGGTAATGCGGTCTGGCGGTGATGCGGTCGCGGAAAAAAAGCTTCCGCGGAGAAAAAGTAGTCCCCAGACTTCAAATACGCTGCACGTTCCGATTGGGTCGTATGAGGTATCAATGTGAAGCATTCTTGAAGGGGCATCTGATGGGCTGGGTGTGGGGTTGAAATATCGTCATTCTGCGCATGCGCGGTGGATCAAGGTATGGAAATAGACGTTTTGGGGTCTAGGTGGGCCACTAGTGGGTCGATGGAGTTGAGTGAAGTATCAATGTGAAGCATTCGTGAAGGCGCATCTGATGGACTGGGTGCAGGGTTGAAATATCGTCATTCTGCGCATGCTCGGTAGACCAAGGGTATGGAAATAGCCGTTTTGGGGTCTAGGGCAGCCACTAATGGACCGATGGGGACGAGTGAGGTATCCATGTGAAGCCTATGTGAGGGGACATCCCACTGGGTGGATGTGGGGTGGGAATATTGTCATTCTGCGCATGCGCAATAGACAAAGGGTATGGAAATAGACGTTTTGGGATCTAGGTGAGACACTATTGAGCCGATGGAGTTGAGTGAGGTATCAATGTGAAGCCTAGGTGAGGTGGCATCCGATTGGACTAGTGTCTCGGCCGTTGTCCACGTTCTGCGCATGCGCACACAGGGAATTCTGGGAAAAGGGTGTGGAAATACATGTAGACGTGTTAGGGTTTAGGTGAGCCCCTAATGACCCTATGGTGTCGTATGAGGTCTTATTTAGAAGCTCTCGTGAGGGAGCATCCGCCTGGGCTAGTGTGTCGTTCGTTGTCAATAGTCTGCGCATGCGCAGTCTGGCCGTAGTATAGAAATAGACGTGTTAGGGTTTAGGTGGGCCAGTAGTGGGCCGATGGGATCGAGTGAGGTATCCGTGTAAAGCAGTCGTGAGGGAGTTTCCAACGGGCTGGGTGTCATTCTGCGCATGCGCAGTAGAGAAAGTGTATGGAAAATAGACGTGTTGCGGTCTAGGCGAGCCACTAATGGGCCGATGGAGTCGAGTGAGGTGTCCATTAGGGGTATGACGTCAGTTCCGGTTTGGGTGAATGGGGCGTGACCTGGGAACATGCTAGGACATGTACTGACCTGTCTGTGGGGGTTTTCCCACCAGAATTTCGCTGACGTCTGCGCCTGCATCCGGGTATGCATGAGGGTCTGTGTGTGAATGGGGTGTGACCTGGGAACATGATAGGAATGCATGTACTGACCTGTCTGTGGGCTTTTCCCCGGCCCGCCCCGGCCGCAGCGCGCGCGGGGGTGATCTGATGCCGCAGCGCGCGCGGGTTACCCGGAAGTGCGTGGGTGAATGTCGGGTCAAACGGTCCAAGGTCTCCCTTTCGGGAAGGTTCGGAGACAATGTTGCGGCATCGATATACAGAGCTTGAACCCAAAAGGGGATTGTAAATTAACCTGGGAAGGATGAGCAGTTCCATTTGGACCAATCAGCGGTCGAGAAAAAGAGCCAATGAGCGATCGATAAAAGAACCAATGGACGGGTACTAGAATTTTGCTCACGTCTGCGCCTACATCCGGGTACTGGGATGCTTTTGCCTACGTCCGCGCCTACATCCGAGTTCTATACACCCGGGTAATGTTTTCTGGACATGGATGGGTTAGCTTTGGCTCCATTCTAGGCCACTGATTGGCTAATACGGTGTTCAAAGCCAGTTTCATGCATTATGCTCATATAGAAAACACACAAGACAGGTTTTTTTGGTGAGATCTCATTTTTTTATTTAGTGAACAACAACAACGTGAGAACAACCACGTGAAAACTGAAGCCCAGAACAAGGGGCACGTTATTGATTGGTCTAAGCGAGAAAAAGTTGAACCTACAGTACTCGCTGATTGGCTGGACCTCACCAAGAGCAAGGTCGTTGAAACAATCCGCCATATTGACAGAAGTACTCTTCCCCAAGCAAAACAAGTTCTGAGAAACCTCAATTCGCAAGAAGTTCTAGCAAATCTCCAGAGTAAATTCGTCATAGTCCCAGCAGACAAAGCTCCGAATAATATAATATTCATATGTAAATATTACTATTACCAGGTGCTGGTTAAAGAATTGAGTGTAGACATATCTTCATCAAATACGTCTACTTACTCCCAAACTGCATTTACTCTGGAAGATTTATTTAATAATCACAAAAAGTTTCTCAGGGAAAGAGGTATTCGTCTTCCAACCAATCATAACGACATACCAAAAATGTACTGGACTCCCAAAATGCATAAATCACCATACAAAGCTAGATTCATAGCTGGTTCTAGAAGCTGCACCACCAAGCTTCTTTCAACCCTATTGACGAGGGCCCCTCAGGAGATAAAAGCATTTTGGGAAAGGTATTGCGCCACTATTTCTAAGAACTCTGGCGCTGAATGTATGTGGATATTGAAAAACTCAAAATGTCTTACGGAAGAGCTTGATGCTAAAGGTCACATACCGTACAGACATGTATCCACATGGGATTTCTCGACTCTCTATACTACAATCCCTCATCAGGATCTTATTGACCGTCTAAGTTCATTAATAGTATCTGTGTTCAAGAAAACTGATCGTAGATATATTAATGTCGGAAGCCATAAAGCATTCTTTAGCTCGACTACATACAAGAGATATCATTCATGGGATGTTTCTTTGTTTATAGAGTTGCTTGAATTTCTCATTAAAAATATCTATGTGAAATTTGGCAACACAATATTTCAGCAGGATATAGGTATTCCAATGGGTACTAATTGTGCACCCCTGTTGGCCGACCTGTATCTGTTCTCTTATGAATATGACTATATGCAGGCGCTTTCAAAAACCGATCCATTCAAAGCCCGTTCCTTCTCATTCACCAAACGCTATATAGACGATCTTCACGCTGTGGATAATCGCTATATAAATGACGCAGTGAAGGATATATATCCACCTTCACTGGATTTGAAGGAAACTACAGATAGCCCTACAGGCACATCTTATTTAGATCCCTATCTCTATAAAAATGAAGCGGGCATTCTCTCTCGTCGACTTTATGACAAAAGAGATGATTACAATTTCGACATCGTAAACTATCCCTTTCTGGATAGTAATATTCCAGTGGGACCTGCATATGGCGTATACATATCTCGCTTAGTAGCATTTGCTAGATCCTGTGTTAAATGTGATGATTTTAATCAACGTCACAAAACATTGTTGCAGAAACTTATAAAACAGGGCTATTCCACCAAGCGCCTCCACTCAAAGTTTCTCAAATTTGGCGATACATATCGCATGCTGATAGCAAAATACGAACGTAGCGTGCAAGATCGATGGCGCTACGTTTCGTAACTTGTCTCTAATTCCGCTTAACCCGGGGCTAGGGGCCGTATGAACCCATGTACTTCAAGATCCTCATGGTACTCATATGAACAGTCACAATCAAAGCGTGACTGAGATACATCATTCTTTAGATGACGACTTTACAACGAATATTATGGATTAAGAATACTGATCAGCGATACGGATTTGATATTTTTGGAACATCATGATGTCTTGCCGGCATCATTGAAAAGTGTTGACCGCTTCTCTCTTGCAGGAAACAAGCCTATGTTTATGTATACTATGATTGTCTTTTTGAATTTCGTGCTAATACTGTTATGTGGAAAATGGAATAGGTCTTTGGATTATGGACGCGGATATTCTCTAATGGACGACGGCTGGATTATGAATGACGGACTAGATGCTTGTAATTGTACATTGAAAGAACTGAAGCCCAGAACATGGGGCTTGTACATTGAAAGAACTGAAGCCCAGAACAGGGGCCTTGTAAACTTAAGCCCAGAACAGGGGGCTTGTACATTGAAAGAACTTAAGCCCAGAACGGGGCTTGTACATTGAAATGATGGGCGGCCCAGTCATATACGAGTACATCGCGGTCCTCGGCCTTAGGGTACTCGTCAAACATCTGTACGATGGTAGATAAGGTCCTTCCCCGGCATCGATGGTACAGGTAAAACAAGCAATATTGTCCGCACCCGCGACTGGCCAGGCTTTGCAACGTTTGACTGTTCCAACACCACGTCTCTGTACCTTGATCCATAAAGTCTGTTAAATCGGGATGGAGGGGTGGCAGGCCGTACGGGTCAAAGCATTCGCCCTGCTGTTCTGTCAAGTACACGGCCACCCAATGTTCACCGGGCCGATCCATCGGGTCCGTGTTGAGAACGTATGCAGCAGGATACACACGGTCTAATGGGAACACATCTCGGGCGAACACCCTTGAAAGACCATACGTGTCCCTGGGTCATTCTCCAGCACGGTGGTTATCTGGTCTGTATCCATGTTAGGTGAAAAAGTCACACAGGACGTTGCGCGCCTTGTCCACTTGAATGATGTTGTCAAACTCGGCGTAGCAGATCACATTGACGGTGGTCCCGAGGGCTCGTGCAAAGTGGATTTCCAACCGTAAATTGCCTTGCTTGGCCAGGGCCAGCTGATGGTCGTTCTCTAAGGTGGGGGTCAGATCGAAACAGAACAACGTGTATCCGTTCGCGTAGTCCTCCCGACTGATCAAATTCCCTTCATCCTGGTTGATTTGTCCGGTGGCTGTAAACAGGCTCTGATAGGCTCGAATGAAATTCCTGCGCCCAAAGTTCGGTGTTAAGGCCGTGGCTGGGACCTGTTGTCCATCCACATGCAGGGCCACAAAATTGATGCCGAAATGTTTCCCAATTGAACGGCTGGATTCGGTTTCACTTTTCGGACATACAGGACTGCGTCTTTGATAACAATCTTATAGTCAGCTGCATGTCCATCTACGTTAGTGGCCATCACGGAGAAGGTCGGAGGCGCCCGTATCAGTCGGATTTTCATGGGGATCTTGTTCAAGAGGTACCGGTTTTGCATGAACATGTCTGCGTGCAGTCGATCCATGAGATCCACCGAGGCACCGTTCGCAGTGAAAGCCGTCCGTTCGTTATATCCCACATTGTCCACCGTGTCCATGTGCTCGGGTGTGTCCTGGTAGAACAAAGCGGCTGTCAGCTGAGATTTTTTAGCCTCTCGGCCATACGACAACAGTGTCTCGATGTAGGCTCGATAGGGGTACGTGTTGGTCGAGTCACTGATGAGTTTGTCGTTGAGAAAAATATACATCTGTTGAAACATCGAGTGCAGCCAGAGATTCGTCGGGCCCACCGTTGCAGCTTGGATGATTCTGGAGCCATCCCCATTGACCACCTTTGCTTTCACATACAAGTATGTATGGGCTAAATCCACATAGGCCGTATCCGCATTACTGATGGTGAACTCGACGGGCCCTGTTTCGTTGATGCTGGAGAGCGGGAGATGCTCCACCCATAATCCTTGTTCGGCACTGGTCTGTGTGGACGGCACGGTCCACAAATCAAATTCACTGTTGGTGGAGGGATCAAGGACATGTTTAAGAAAAGATATCCTGGGTCTTCGATGTGCGTCGTCGCTGGGTCGGTCGTCGACTGGTGCGTGGTCTCGGTGGGGCAGCTCTTTTATTCCCTACGGTGCGTTGTGCTTTGGCCACCAAGACGCTTCCCGCTTCTTTAGCCCGCCGTTTCAAGGCTTCTTTGGGTGCCGTACCCCCAAGACATCACCGGCCACTTGCAGTCCACTGCGTACCGCTTGTTTGCCGATTGCCTTCACCTCACGTGTCACCAAGGACAGGAACGTTTTGGCGCTGCTGCCGAGTATGTTCCCCAGCCCATGTCCTCGTTGCATGCGTGCACCGCTAAAGACCGGAAAGCCACCCGCGGCCTGTTGGGCATAATAGTCCATATAGCTGCGTGCATCGCACTCGTAAGGTATTTTCATTATGCAAAGTGGGGAGCACGTGCTTGTCGAAAATGAAGTGTCAGCATCACTTTTCTTCGTTCGAATGCCACCGGTCGTCCCGTGTCATCTCTTATATCCACCGTGATAGTGTTGATGTCGGTTTGTCGTACGGGCAGGTAGAGCATGTGGGTGAAACTGTGTGTGATTTGATCTCCATACGTCTTTTTAATGGGGACCACCCGTAACAGAGGTGTGTTGATATCGCCCACGATGTGGTTGTTGACTACGTCCGAGTAGACGTAGAGTCCGTACATACCCGACTTAATATCCATCGGGGTCTGGCCATGATCCTCGGATGGTCCCGTGTAGGTCGCGTGAGCGAGACCCAGCATTTGCTGTAGGATAGGACTCAGTACGACACTCACGTTGGCGGTGAGAAGGATCTGTGCCTTGTCGTTGTGTGCGTTGTAGTCGAAGTCTACGTGATTCTTGAAGGGAAAGGATTTGATGGGTTTTGATGTATTCGTGACCTCCCGTAGAGCCTTATAATGCAACAGTCTTGTCAGCCCACCCATGAACTCCTTGGGGGTATCGTATTGGCCTTCGGGGAGGGTGAGTCGGGTATTTTTGCCTTCGTAGGTCACCTCGTACCACATTTCATTGGCTCGCACGTTGTACCACGAGTAAGTGTATTGGATATCCACGAGGCCACATTCCCATCGTCCAGGTAAATGCAACGGTTGCGGTAACTGGGTGACGTACTTGGCCACGGTGTTGTCAGGAAACACATCCAGCGAACTGTTACTGGGTAGGGTGAGGTAAAACATGGCGACTGAGCTGTCTTGCTGCTGCTGTTGGTTTTAATAGGTGTTCCAGGCCTTGGGCGGTTGTGTCCGGCGTCGTGTTCGCCGCGGTGACTTGCTACGTGTCACGGCTCTGGAGATGTGGGGTGTCCTGATCGAGGGTGGTTTTTTAAAGACCTGAAAAGAAGGTGCCCGTTGTGGTGGTGTTTTGGGGGGTGACTCCGGTTCCCACTCGGCTTTCCACTCGACTCGGTGAGTCACGCTGCATAAAGGCCCAGCGGTGGGGGTTCCCCACCAATTCCTGTGGTACATGCATGTCTTTCAAGCCTTGAGCGAAGACCTTCCATCCTCTAGGATCCGTGTGCGACCTGCGTTGACGCATCAGGTCATTCACTAAATCCGTCATGTGGGTCCCCGGTACCACCTGATTCTGTACCAGTAGTTCGCCTTGTCATTCCAAGTCATATTAGGATTCTGTTTCATCCGTTGTAATACCAGGCCAGCTTCTTTCTTGAACAATGCAGGTACACTCTTCAGCACTTCGTCTTCCACCCACTGTGGGGGTGTGGGTCGTACCCCTGGTAATGGCGGCTGTTGGAGCGGTGCTGAGGTCGGCGCTGTTTCACGTGGTGGTGGTGGTGGGGAAGAGAGGGTTTTGTATTGGTCCATGAACGTCATGTACCGTTGAAGCGTCTCATTGTACCGTTGTACTTTCTCACTGTCACTTACCCCCGGTCTCTGTAAGATCTGTTGCATCTCTCCATCGAGAGTGTTTATGGTCTTCACCGTAGGTGGGACAGGGTAGGGCGATTGGACGTTTTGAAGGAACCGTGGTTCGACGAGGACCATTTTTTTCGTGTGGTTCATTGTCGGCCGAAGAGTCCACCCAATACTGGACCCAACACGGAAGCGGCCAACGGTGCTAAGATGGCCCCGAGAAAGCCGCCTTTCTGTAACACCTTTTTCTTTTGTGTTTGAGAGACTCGCTTCTTGACTAAGGTTCGGAGACCTGTCTTATGCTTGGTCAACTTGGTCTTCTGAGCCGGAGTCAGTGGTACGTTGCCTTTTAACAGGTTGTACCCGATCTCGCACAGACAGCGTACAAGGTCAGGGTCCGCACCGCGTACAATGGTTCGGACCAACTCGGGTGGGGCCGTCTTCAATACACGGAGCGTGGGAGCGCGCTTCCGTACTCGCGCAGACATCATGTACAACTAATGCCAGAACCCACACCTCAGAGAACAGAGACAAAGTCAACCATGCTGTGGTATTCATTCTTTTTATTATCCCCATCATCAAACACACACTTCAGCTGGGGGAGCCACTGTGGGTGTGTTTACATTATTTTTGCATGTACACGTGGTGGGCCTCTCCGGGAAAGATGCCGGTCCGTAGTCGAAGGTGGTCGGGGTTGCTTGCTTGAGGTCGAAGAGCATATACCCGTGCTGAGGGGTTGTGGCATCTTTAAAGGCTTCCAACGCAAACGGTGTGCGGCCGGGATACATCTGTCTCGCCAGGTGCAGCAGTTTAGTGGTATCTCTCGGGTTTTTGAAGACCACCAGGTAGTGGGCATTTAAGCTGATGTTCCTATGTTCTTTGTTTTCACTGAACAGATTCTGCACAATGTAGATGATGCTGAGGCGTCGATGTGGCTGCCTTTGGTAAAGAGTTGGGTGACCCGCGCATCCGTCTCCGCCATGAGATCATCCAGAACCACCAAGGTGTCGGGTTCCAAATCGGCCAGGTTGGGTAGGCCTTCCACTAACGTGATGTTGGGCATTGCTTCATACGCTGCCTGCCATTCTCCGTAACACCACACGACTCGGGCAATGGCTGAGGTGATCATGCTGTCGGCGTGCTGAAGGAGCTTCCGGACGAAGTCCGTTTTGCCGGAGCCCGTCGGTCCTGCGATGACGCAAGTGAAGGGATGCTGCCACCGAGGGTCCATGGTTCGAGCTGTATGCGCTGTCGTGGTAACCCGCTCTTGTAAATTTGGTACGAGTGAACTGGAGTGGTGGTGGTGGGTACAACGTCGGTTGTCGTTGTCCGTTCACTGTGAGTGATGATGGTGGTGGGTATAACGCCGGTCGTCGTTGTCTGTTCAGTGTGAGGGATGAAATCCAGTGGGTTTCCAGACGTAGTGGGTGTACTTGGTGTAGGCGTGGAGCTTGGTGTGGAGCTCGTTGTGGCTTGGTTTACCAGAAGACTATTCTGTGAAGTCATATGACGCAGTCAGTATGTCGGCACCTCTTCCCACTTCCCTTATATGTGTTGTAATTTTTACCTGTATATGGCGAGATTCTGCTGGTGGACGTTTCGTCCCCGAGGCCCGCCCCCTGTACAGACCTTTTGGTCTTTGATATATGTTCACATTTATGGGAAGTTGATGCTGGGTCGACATCGGGCCTTACAGACTAGTCTTTTGTGTTAATTGTCGTCATTTACATCTGACGACGATACAGCTCACCAATTTCTAATGTACGAGTTGTCACAGCGAAACAGCTCACCAATTACCAGTATACGAGTTGTCAGAGCATTTCCATCATAGCTCTCTAGATTTGTATCTAATACCGCTTATGCCGGTGCTAGGGGCCGTGTGGTCATATCATTCAAGTTGCCACATGAACAGGTACAATAAAAGCGTACCTGAGATACAACACATATCTCGAATCGTTAGATTCTTGGTACGTGCTTTAGAATAGGTTTACCAGAAGACTATTCTGTGAAGTCATATGACGCAGTCAGTATGTCGGCACCTCTTCCTACTTCCCTTATATGTGTTGTAATTTTTACCTGTATATGGCGAGATTCTGCTGGTGGACGTTTCGTCCCCGAGGCCCGTCCCCTGTACAGACCTTTTGGTCTTTGATATATGTTCACATTTATGGGAAGTTGATGCTGGGTCGACATCGGGCCTTACAGACTAGTCTTTTGTGTTAATTGTCGTCATTTACATCTGACGACGATACAGCTCACCAATCTCCAATGTACGAGTTGTCACAGCGAAACAGCTCACCAATTACCAGTATACGAGTTGTCAGAGCATTTCCATCATAGCTGTCTAGATTTGTATCTAATTCCGCTTATGCCGGTGCTAGGGGCCGTGTGGTCATATCATTCAAGTTGCCACATGAACAGGTACAATAAAAGCGTACCTGAGATACAACACATATCTCGAATCGTTAGATTCTTGGTACGTGCTTTAGAATAGGTTTACCAGAAGACTATTCTGTGAAGTCATATGACGCAGTCAGTATGTCGGCACCTCTTCGCACTTCCCTTATATGTGTTGTAATTGTACACGGGGTGTGGTGGTGACTGGGCTCGTTTCGATCACAGAGGTGACTGGTGCTATCTGTAGACTGGTTTCACTGATGGCTGGTGTTCTCAGTTGGTTAAGTAGCGTGCTGACATAGGCTACGTCGTAAAACACGCCTCCGTACAACACACTCAACAGGGTTAGCACTATCACCACAAAGCCCACTTGCGCTTTGCGCGTTTTGGGAGACGCTGTGTTCAGAGCCAGCTGCTGTTTGTCCATAGCACCGTGGTCGAACGTGGAATGAAGGATGACGGTAGTGGTGTCTGGCTTTATAGGCGTTTCACCTGGTTGGCAGCGACCCAGGACTTGAAGGAACTGGGCCAGCCTTGCCATTTGACGAAATGGAACAGTTTGCCACGTCGACGTTCCGTTTTTTAAAATCTGCTCCACCGTGTAGTAGTCGAGCTGTGTTTTTACGATAGGCTGTAATTCCGTCTCGTAAAACGTCCCTAGCAACGGTTCCCCTTGAAGATCTTCCAGTTCATCGACTCGCTGCTGTCGGTGTAGGCGCCGTTTAATCAGGAAGTGTTCATCGCTCCAGTTGGGCAAGTAACTTTTCTCAAATTGACCTTTGACTTTACTGATCCGTACAGGGTCCCCGACCTTGTACACCTCCTTCGTCGTTCGCTGCGATTGCCTGGGGTACAAGACACGCCGGACTTGAGCTTCATTGCGTTGGGTCACGGTAATGGGGCACTCTCTATACTCCGATGATAGGCTCGATTGTAACCACTCACAAGTTTCGAGAGAACATCGATGTGCCGCCTTGTATTCTTATAGGTGAAATATTTATACATGCGGCCTTTGAATGTCCTGTTGAACCTTTCCACCACGGAAGCCTTGGTCTCGTTGTACGTATGGAAGAAAAACACCTTCTGGGCTTTCAGAAACTTTTGGAACGGTCTGTTGAGGAATTCCGTGCCTTCGTCGGTTTGCAAATACAAAGGTTTGCGCCCGGTCTTGAAGATGTCCTTGAACGCCGCTATGAGATTCGCCCCCGTTTTCGTCCGGATGGGCACCACCCACGCATACTTGGATAGGATATCGATGCACGTCAAGATATACCGATTCCCATCGTTGCGTTTGGCAAAGGCGTTTATATCGACCAAATCCGCTTGCCACTGGGCATCTAGTCCTCCCACGATGACCCGGTTCCGTAGAAAATGGCGACCGACAGATCGATGTAAGGTATAGGTGTCTTGCTTTCTTAACCAATCTCGGACATGGGCACGTTGTATCCCCTGGGGTTTGGCCGCTCGATAGAGAGCCGACAATGGACTATAGGCCGCCGGACTGTCGGGACTGTAGTATAAGTTATCCAACACATTCTCCCAGCGCTTCATTGTGACAAATGATGATGGATCCTGGCTCTATCATTAATTTATAACGGGTATATCTTGGGCCGGAGTTTCTTTCTGATTTTCTTTGTTGGCTTCTGCCAGCACAGTGTCCATGGTAAATGACCAGTCCAACTCGTCTGATGATCGATCTTCCTCCGTAAGCACTTGATCCACATCTACCACGGCATCTTCCAATGCAGACCATAGATCAGGGTGAAGGGTAAAATGCACTGTACCCCCATCTAGCCGAGCCAATTGAGCAAAGAAAGGGCCGCGTCGGATGTACACATCGTGACACAAGTGGATGAGGTCGCCGTCCAGTTCACCAGACAACATCCGTTTGAATTTGTTCCAGCCCTCCCGGGACAGACGAATGTGGGCCGGGCACGGTTGGGTAGGGTCCGCATCACAGATGTCTCCCACCTCCTCCATGATATCGACCTTATCCACATACACGTGCAGGAAGACCTCGGGGGTCAAGCTGAGATACACCCGTATTATATGCTCCGTCATGGTCAGTACGTGAATGGTACCAGATTTGACTGTCTCTCGTATTTATAGGGAGAACCCCATGAGATCAAAGGATCGGGTGGTCATGTCACTGGGCTGGCATCGTCGTCTGGTTCATGGCTAGACATTTGTTCATTGGGTTCTGCCGCCGCTTCTCTCAGGGCACGAACCCACTCCAACTCGTCTGATGACCGCTCGTCCGGTGTAAACAGCTGGTCCACGATGGGCACCACTTTCTCGGTGACATGGTTGACCCAATGACGAACGGTGAATGACGCACACTGTGTCTGACCCTCGTATTTATAGTCAGGTCCTACTGTCAATGCCACAGCGCCAGGGTCAATAGGGCACAGGCCATGACTAGGCCAACCAGCCGTCGCTGATTCCGGCGTGAGCGCTCGTGGTCCATAGCCCGAGCATCAAGGATGGCTGTCATAGTCCAGTAGTGGTGAGTGATGGCACACCTCTCCATCGAGTGCACTCTGTCGAGGACCGCTTCTGTGAATTTGTTCAGGATCTGGCGTCGCCCCTCGTTGTCGTCGCCATCTGAAAACATGGACCGAACCACTGCTCGGTAACCCGTGAGTGAATTAACCACGGTCGCATGCTGTAAAATGCGAGTCGCATAGGGACGGGTGTCCGCCATGGCTCTGTAACCGTAGGAATGAAGATGTGGGATCCAGAGAGACGTGTTTTATAGACCATGTCACACATGCGCGCCTAGACGTAGCTCTACGGGTGTAGTCCGTGATACGTACTATTCTGATGGGTTAGTCCAAAAAAAAGAGCAACAACAACACAGATCAATCCTTTTATTATGCGTGAATCTGGCATAACCTGTGAACATCATAGGAATGCATGTACTAACCTGTCTGTGGGGTTTTTCCACAATGTCGTTCACCTTCGTGTCTTTTCGGGTACGTCCGTGTCCTTTCGGTAAAATCTGTGTCTTTTCGGTGAAGTTCGTGTCTTTTCGGTGACGTCCGTTTCTTTTCGGTAAAGTCCGTATCTTTTCGGTAACGTCCGTATCTTTTCGGATTGTATGAGGGTCTTGAGGGGGACTGTATGTGACGAGTTGTATGTGTTTTTCTCGGAGACGTCCGTGTCTATCATCCGGGCACTTCACGTCTGCGCCTGCATTGGGGTATGTATGAGTGTCTTCATCCGCGCGCGCTGCCGATTCACCCACGCACTTCCGGATAACCCGCGCGCGCTGCGGCATCAGATCACCCCCCCCCCCTCGCGCGCTGCGGCCGGAGTAACCCACGCGCGCGCTGCGGCCGGGGCGGGCCGGGGAAAACCCCACAGACAGGTCAGTACATGCATTCCTATCATGTTCCCAGGTCACACCCCATTCACACACAGACCGTCATGCATACCCGGATGCAGGCGCAGACGTCAGCGAAATTCTGGTGAGAAAACCCCCACAGACAGGTCAGTACATGTCCTATCATGTTCCCAGGTCACGCCCCATTCACCCAAACCGGAAGTGACGTCATACCCCTAATTTTACATGCACCCATCCATGGCTGGATGCCCCTTCACGAATGCTTCACTTTGATATCTCACTGGACTCCATCGGACCCTTCGTGGCCCACCTAGACCGCAAAAACGCCGGAAACTCCCTCACGACTGCTTTACATGGATACCTCACTCGATCCCATCGGCCCACTAGTGGCCCACCTAAACCCCAACACGTCTATTTCTATACTACGGCCAGACGGCGCATGCGCAGACTATTGACAACGAACGACACACTAGCCCAAGCGGATGCTCCCTCACGAGAGCTTCAAAATAAGACCTCATACGACACCATAGGATCATTAGGGCTCGCCTAAACCCTAACACGTCTATTTCCACACCCTTTTCCCAGAATTCCCTGTCTGCGCATGCGCAGAATGTGGACAACGGCCGAGACACTAGTCCATTCGGATGCCCCCTCACCTAGGCTTCACATTGATACCTCACTCAACTCCATCGGCTCATTAGTGGCTCACCTAGATCCCAAAACGTCTATTTCCATACCCTTTGTCTATTGCGCATGCGCAGAATGACGATATTCCGACCCCATATCCACGCAGTAGGATGCCCCCTCACATAGGCTTCACATTGATACTTCACTCAACTCCATCGACCAACTAGTGGCCCACCTAGACCCCAAAACGTCTATTTCCATACCCTTGGTCTACCGCGCATGCGCAGAATGACGATATTTTAACCCCAGACCCAGCCCATCAGATGCCCCTTCACGAATGCTTCACATTGATACCTCATACGACCCAATCGGAACGTGCAGCGTATTTGAAGTCTGGGGACTACTTTTTCTCCGCGGAAGCTTTTTTCCGCGAGCGCATCGCCGCCAGACCGAATTTCCGCGGAGGAATACACACGCCCGATTCACCCAGATCGGAAGTGACGTCATACGGGACTGGTGGCGCCCCCTGGCAGAAAAAAGGGGAACCAAGAGTTACCTCCCTGGAAAATACGCGCTCTCCCGTCTTCTCCCTACTACTCATATTGATGTGTAAAATTACCTCGACCTAATCTCTGACTTTGGTCAGGTACAAATTGTGTGGGTTGAAGCTAACCTTAATATGAGATCCGCTTTGAGACGACTGAAATATTTGCAGTTCGATTGAAAGATAACCTGTTGTTGTCAAAGTTTTTTTCAGGTTTATGGACATTAAATAGGTAGAGTATAGCAATATTTGTAATAATTCAAATCATTCTTGGATATACAGGATTTGGTGAGCTCACGCCAACATTCTCCTACTTTGCTTCACACGAATCGTTCGATATGTTATGTTCATAGTGCTTTTGTATCGTCACAGCTCTTCGATTTGTGTATTTATTTCGGCCGGGGCCGGGTCTTCATTGGTGATTCACATGTGTACAGGTACAATAAAAGCCTGGCTGAGATACAGGAACACAGCAACATTCAAGAAGCATCCGTGGTCCTTTGACAGTTTTGGGTGAAATACGGAAGATTGGCGCTGATCGCCAATGACTTGTGAAATGTGACCTTCTAATACTGAAGATTGGCGCTGATCGCTAATGACTTGTGAAATGTGAACTCCTAATACTGAAGATTGGCAGTGATCGCTAGTGACTTGTGAAATGTGAACTCCTAATACTGAAGATTGGCGCTGATCGCTAGTGACTTGTGAAATGTGAACTACTAATACTGAAGATTGGCGCTGGTCGCTAGAGACTTGTGAAATGTGAACTCCTAATACTGAAGATTGGCGCTGATCGCTAGAGACTTGTGAAATGTATGTATGTATGTATGTATGTATGGGGTATGTATGAGTGTCTTCATCCGCGCGCGCTGCCGATTCACCCACGCACTTCCGGATAACCCGCGCGCGCTGCGGCATCAGATCACCGCGCTGCGGCCGGAGTAACCCACGCGCGCGCTGCGGCCGGGGCGGGCCGGGGAAAACCCCACAGACAGGTCAGTACATGCATTCCTATCATGTTCCCAGGTCACACCCCATTCACACACAGACCGTCATGCATACCCGGATGCAGGCGCAGACGTCAGCGAAATTCTGGTGAGAAAACCCCCACAGACAGGTCAGTACATGTCCTATCATGTTCCCAGGTCACGCCCCATTCACCCAAACCGGAAGTGACGTCATACCCCTAATTTTACATGCACCCATCCATGGCTGGATGCCCCTTCACGAATGCTTCACTTTGATATCTCACTGGACTCCATCGGACCCTTCGTGGCCCACCTAGACCGCAAAAACGCCGGAAACTCCCTCACGACTGCTTTACATGGATACCTCACTCGATCCCATCGGCCCACTAGTGGCCCACCTAAACCCCAACACGTCTATTTCTATACTACGGCCAGACGGCGCATGCGCAGACTATTGACAACGAACGACACACTAGCCCAAGCGGATGCTCCCTCACGAGAGCTTCAAAATAAGACCTCATACGACACCATAGGATCATTAGGGCTCACCTAAACCCTAACACGTCTATTTCCACACCCTTTTCCCAGAATTCCCTGTCTGCGCATGCGCAGAATGTGGACAACGGCCGAGACACTAGTCCAATCGGATGTCCCCTCACCTAGGCTTCACATTGATACCTCACTCAACTCCATCGGCTCATTAGTGGCTCACCTAGATCCCAAAACGTCTATTTCCATACCCTTTGTCTATTGCGCATGCGCAGAATGACGATATTTCGACCCCATATCCACGCAGTAGGATGCCCCCTCACATAGGCTTCACATTGATACTTCACTCAACTCCATCGACCAACTAGTGGCCCACCTAGACCCCAAAACGTCTATTTCCATACCCTTGGTCTACCGCGCATGCGCAGAATGACGATATTTTAACCCCAGACCCAGCCCATCAGATGCCCCTTCACGAATGCTTCACATTGATACCTCATACGACCCAATCGGAACGTGCAGCGTATTTGAAGTCTGGGGACTACTTTTTCTCCGCGGAAGCTTTTTTCCGCGAGCGCATCGCCGCCAGACCGAATTTCCGCGGAGGAATACACACGCCCGATTCACCCAGATCGGAAGTGACGTCATACGGGACTGGTGGCGCCCCCTGGCAGAAAAAAGGGGAACCAAGAGTTACCTCCCTGGAAAATACGCGCTCTCCCGTCTTCTCCCTACTACTCATATTGATGTGTAAAATTACCTCGACCTAATCTCTGACTTTGGTCAGGTACAAATTGTGTGGGTTGAAGCTAACCTTAATATGAGATCCGCTTTGAGACGACTGAAATATTTGCAGTTCGATTGAAAGATAACCTGTTGTTGTCAAAGTTTTTTTCAGGTTTATGGACATTAAATAGGTAGAGTATAGCAATATTTGTAATAATTCAAATCATTCTTGGATATACAGGATTTGGTGAGCTCACGCCAACATTCTCCTACTTTGCTTCACACGAATCGTTCGATATGTTATGTTCATAGTGCTTTTGTATCGTCACAGCTCTTCGATTTGTGTATTTATTT
>JAVTVY010052940.1:0-26181 GCA_036873755.1 Hanleya hanleyi | reverse complement strand
GAATTTCATTCGAGCCTATCAGAGCCTGTTTACAGCCACCGGTCAAATCAACCAGGACGAAGGGAATTTCATCAGTCGGGAGGACTACGGGAACGGATACACGTTGTTCTATTTCGATCTGACCCCCACCTTAGAGAACGACCATCAGCTGGCCCTCGCCAAGCAAGGCAATTTACGGTTGGAAACCCACTTTGCACGAGCCCTCCGGAGCACCGTCAATGTGATCTGCTACGCCGAGTTTGACAACATCATTCAAGTGGACAAAGCGCGCAACGTCCTGTGTGACTTCTCCACCTAACATGGATACAGACCAGATAACCATCGTGCTGGAGAATGACCCAGAGACACGTATGGTCTTTCAAGGGGTGTTCGTCCGAGATGTGTTCCCATTAGACCGTATGTATCCTGCTGCTTACGTTCTCAACACGGACCCGATGGATCGGCCCGGTGAACATTGGGTGGGCGTGTACTTGACAGAACAGCAGGGCGAATACTTGGAATGATAAAGGCGAACTCCTGGTACAGAATCAGGTGGTCCCCAGGACCCACATGACGGATTTAGTGAATGATCTGATGCGTAAACGCAGGTCGCACACGGATCCTCGAGGATGGGAGGTCTTCGCTCAAGGCTTGAAAGACATGCATGTACCACAGGAATTGGTGGGGAACCCCCACCGCTGGGCCTTTATGCAGCGAACCCAGCAATCGCCGAGTGGCCCACTACCTTCTTGGGAATCCGAATGGGAACCGGAGTCACCCCCAAAACACCACCACCACAACGGGCACCTTCTTTTCAGACCTTTAAAAAACCATCCTTGATCAGGACACCCCACATCTCCAGAGCCGTGACACGTAGCAAGTCAACGCGACGAACACGACGCCGGACACAACCGCCCAAGGCCTGGAACACCTATTAAAACCAACAGCAGCAGCAGGCCAGCTCAGTCGCCATGTTTTACCTCACCCTACCCAGTAACAGTTTGCTGGATGTGTTTCCTGACAACACCTTGGCCAAGTACGTGACCCAGTTACCGCAACCGTTGCATTTACCTGGGCGCTGGGAATGTGGCCTCGTGGATATCCAATACCCTTATTCGTGGTACAACGTGCGAGCCAATGAAGTGTGGTACGAGGTGACCTACGAAGGAAAAGACACCCTGACTCACCCCCCCGAAGGCCAATACGATACTCCCAAGGAGTTCATCGGTGGGCTGTCAAGACTGTTGCATTATAAGGCTCTACGGGAGGTCACGAATACTTCAAAACCCATCAAATCCTTTCCGTTCAAGAATCACGTGGACTTCGATTACAACGACAAGGCACAGCTTATCGTCTCCGCCAACGCGAGTGTCGCACTGAGTCCTATCCTACAGCAAATGCTGGGTTTCGATCTACGGACGTTCGCTGTTCCCACCGCCCACCAAGGCGAGATCCCGATGGATATGAAGTCGGGTATGTACGGACTCTGCGTCTACTCGGACGTGGTGTACAGCCACATCGTGGGCTATATCAACACACCTCTGTTACGGGTGGTGCCCATTAAAAAGTTGTATGGAGATCAAGTCACCCACAGTTTCACCCACATGCTCTACCTACCCGTACGACAAACCCACATCAACACTATCACGGTGGATATAAGAGATGACACGGGACGACCGGTGGCATTCGAACGCGGGAAAGCGGTGCTGACAGTTCATTTTCGACAAGCACGTGCTCCCCACTTTGTATAATGAAGGTGCCTTACGAGTGCGATGCACGCAGCTATATGGACTATTATGCCCAACAGGCCGGCGGTGGCCTTCCGGATTTTAGTGGTGCACGCATGCAACGAGGACATAGACTGGGGAACATACTCGGGAGCATCGTCAAAACGTTCCTGCCCTTGGTGACGCGTGGGGTGAAAGCAATCGGCAAACAAGCGGTATGCAGTGGACTGCAAGTCGCCGGTGATGTCTTGGGGGGTACGGCACCCAAAGAAGCCTTGAAACGGCGGGCCAAAGAAGCAGGAGGCGTCTTGGTGGCCAACGCACAACGCACCGTAGGGAATAAAAGACCTGCACCACCGAGACCACGCACCAGTTGACGACCGACCCAGCGACGACGCACATCGAAGACCCAGGATATATTTTCTTAAAACATGTCCTTGATCCACGCAGAGTCCTGCTCCTTCACCAACAGTGAATTTGATTTGTGGACCGTCCCGCCCACACAGACCAGTGCCGAACAAGGATTATGGGTGGAGCATCTCCCGCTGTCCAGCATCAACGCAACAGGGCCCATCGAGTTCACCATCAGTAATGCGGATACGGCCTATGTGGATTTAGCCCATACATACTTGTATGTGAAAGCCAACATCGTCAATGGAGATGGCTCCAGAATCGTCGACCAAGCAACGGTGGGCCCGACGAATCTCTGGCTGCACTCGATGTTTCAACAGGTGGATATATTTCTCAGCGACAAACTCATCAGTGACTCGACCAACACGTACCCCTATCGAGCCTACATCGAGACGCTGTTGTCGCATGGGCGAGAGGCTAAAAAATCTCAACTGACAGCCGCTTTATTCTACCAGGACACAGCCCAGCACATGGGCGTAGAGAACGACAATGTGGGATATAACAAACGGAAGGCTTTGACCGCGAACGGCGTCGCGGTGGATCTCATGGGTCGACTGCACGCAGACATGTTCATGCAAGACCGGTACCTGTTGAACAAGATCCCCATCAAAATCCGACTGATACGGGCGCCTCCGACCTTCGCCTTGATGGCCACTAACGTAGACGGCCATGCAGCTGACTATAAGATTGTCATCCAAGACGCAGTCCTGTATGTCCGAAAAATGAAACCGAATCCAGCCGTTCAATTGGTACACCTCAAAGCCTTGGAAACAAAACCAGCCCAGTACCCTATCCGACGTGTGCAAACCAAAGTGTTCTCTGTGTCTGCGGAGCCTACCCAGAGAACCCGTTTGACTTTAAACATTTCGGCATCAATTTTGTGGCCCTGCATGTGGATGGACAACAGGTCCCAGCCACGGCCTTAACACCGAACTTTGGGCGCGCGAATTTCATTCAAATCAACCAGGACGAAGGGAATATGATCAGTCGGGAGGACTACGGGAACGGATACACGTTGTTCTGTTTCGATCTGACCCCCACCTTAGAGCACGACCATCAGCTGGCCCTCGCCAAGCAAGGCAATTTACGGTTGGAAACCCACTTTGCACGAGCCCTCCGGAGCACCGTCAATGTGATCTGCTACGCCGAGTTTGACAACATCATTCAAGTGGACAAAGCGCGCAACGTCCTGTGTGACTTCTCCACCTAACATGGATACAGACCAGATAACCATCGTGCTGGAGAATGACCCAGAGACACGTATGGTCTTTCAAGGGGTGTTCGTCCGAGATGTGTTCCCATTAGACCGTATGTATCCTGCTGCTTACGTTCTCAACACGGACCCGATGGATCGGCCCGGTGAACATTGGGTGGGCGTGTACTTGACAGAACAGCAGGGCGAATACTTGGAATGATAAAGGCGAACTCCTGGTACAGAATCAGGTGGTCCCCAGGACCCACATGACGGATTTAGTGAATGATCTGATGCGTAAACGCAGGTCGCACACGGATCCTCGAGGATGGGAGGTCTTCGCTCAAGGCTTGAAAGACATGCATGTACCACAGGAATTGGTGGGGAACCCCCACCGCTGGGCCTTTATGCAGCGAACCCAGCAATCGCCGAGTGGTCCACTACCTTCTTGGGAATCCGAATGGGAACCGGAGTCACCCCCAAAACACCACCACCACAACGGGCACCTTCTTTTCAGACCTTTAAAAAACCATCCTTGATCAGGACACCCCACATCTCCAGAGCCGTGACACGTAGCAAGTCAACGCGACGAACACGACGCCGGACACAACCGCCCAAGGCCTGGAACACCTATTAAAACCAACAGCAGCAGCAGGCCAGCTCAGTCGCCATGTTTTACCTCACCCTACCCAGTAACAGTTTGCTGGATGTGTTTCCTGACAACACCTTGGCCAAGTACGTGACCCAGTTACCGCAACCGTTGCATTTACCTGGGCGCTGGGAATGTGGCCTCGTGGATATCCAATACCCTTATTCGTGGT
The DNA here is from genome assembly GCA_036873755.1 of Hanleya hanleyi. Lineage (NCBI taxonomy): Eukaryota > Metazoa > Mollusca > Polyplacophora > Lepidopleurida > Hanleyidae > Hanleya > Hanleya hanleyi. Next base: position 22,051 of record JAVTVY010052940.1, on the reverse strand, counting down.
ACAACGTGCGAGCCAATGAAGTGTGGTACGAGGTGACCTACGAAGGAAAAGACACCCTGACTCACCCTCCCCGAAGGCCAATACGATACTCCCAAGGAGTTCATCGGTGGGCTGTCAAGACTGTTGCATTATAAGGCTCTACGGGAGGTCACGAATACTTCAAAACCCATCAAATCCTTTCCGTTCAAGAATCACGTGGACTTCGATTACAACGACAAGGCACAGCTTATCGTCTCCGCCAACGCGAGTGTCGCACTGAGTCCTATCCTACAGCAAATGCTGGGTTTCGATCTACGGACGTTCGCTGTTCCCACCGCCCACCAAGGCGAGATCCCGATGGATATGAAGTCGGGTATGTACGGACTCTGCGTCTACTCGGACGTGGTGTACAGCCACATCGTGGGCTATATCAACACACCTCTGTTACGGGTGGTGCCCATTAAAAAGTTGTATGGAGATCAAGTCACCCACAGTTTCACCCACATGCTCTACCTACCCGTACGACAAACCCACATCAACACTATCACGGTGGATATAAGAGATGACACGGGACGACCGGTGGCATTCGAACGCGGGAAAGCGGTGCTGACAGTTCATTTTCGACAAGCACGTGCTCCCCACTTTGTATAATGAAGGTGCCTTACGAGTGCGATGCACGCAGCTATATGGACTATTATGCCCAACAGGCCGGCGGTGGCCTTCCGGATTTTAGTGGTGCACGCATGCAACGAGGACATAGACTGGGGAACATACTCGGGAGCATCGTCAAAACGTTCCTGCCCTTGGTGACGCGTGGGGTGAAAGCAATCGGCAAACAAGCGGTATGCAGTGGACTGCAAGTCGCCGGTGATGTCTTGGGGGGTACGGCACCCAAAGAAGCCTTGAAACGGCGGGCCAAAGAAGCAGGAGGCGTCTTGGTGGCCAACGCACAACGCACCGTAGGGAATAAAAGACCTGCACCACCGAGACCACGCACCAGTTGACGACCGACCCAGCGACGACGCACATCGAAAACCCAGGATATCTTTTCTTAAAACATGTCCTTGATCCACGCAGAGTCCTGCTCCTTCACCAACAGTGAATTTGATTTGTGGACCGTCCCGCCCACACAGACCAGTGCCGAACAAGGATTATGGGTGGAGCATCTCCCGCTGTCCAGCATCAACGCAACAGGGCCCATCGAGTTCACCATCAGTAATGCGGATACGGCCTATGTGGATTTAGCCCATACATACTTGTATGTGAAAGCCAACATCGTCAATGGAGATGGCTCCAGAATCGTCGACCAAGCAACGGTGGGCCCGACGAATCTCTGGCTGCACTCGATGTTTCAACAGGTGGATATATTTCTCAGCGACAAACTCATCAGTGACTCGACCAACACGTACCCCTATCGAGCCTACATCGAGACGCTGTTGTCGCATGGGCGAGAGGCTAAAAAATCTCAACTGACAGCCGCTTTATTCTACCAGGACACAGCCCAGCACATGGGCGTAGAGAACGACAATGTGGGATATAACAAACGGAAGGCTTTGACCGCGAACGGCGTCTCGGTGGATCTCATGGGTCGACTGCACGCAGACATGTTCATGCAAGACCGGTACCTGTTGAACAAGATCCCCATCAAAATCCGACTGATACGGGCGCCTCCGACCTTCGCCTTGATGGCCACTAACGTAGACGGTCATGCAGCTGACTATAAGATTGTCATCCAAGACGCAGTCCTGTATGTCCGAAAAATGAAACCGAATCCAGCCGTTCAATTGGTACACCTCAAAGCCTTGGAAACAAAACCAGCCCAGTACCCTATCCGACGTGTGCAAACCAAAGTGTTCTCTGTGTCTGCGGAGCCTACCCAGAGAACCCGTTTGACTTTAAACATTTCGGCATCAATTTTGTGGCCCTGCATGTGGATGGACAACAGGTCCCAGCCACGGCCTTAACACCGAACTTTGGGCGCGCGAATTTCATTCAAATCAACCAGGACGAAGGGAATATGATCAGTCGGGAGGACTACGGGAACGGATACACGTTGTTCTGTTTCGATCTGACCCCCACCTTAGAGCACGACCATCAGCTGGCCCTCGCCAAGCAAGGCAATTTACGGTTGGAAACCCACTTTGCACGAGCCCTCCGGAGCACCGTCAATGTGATCTGCTACGCCGAGTTTGACAACATCATTCAAGTGGACAAAGCGCGCAACGTCCTGTGTGACTTCTCCACCTAACATGGATACAGACCAGATAACCATCGTGCTGGAGAATGACCCAGAGACACGTATGGTCTTTCAAGGGGTGTTCGTCCGAGATGTGTTCCCATTAGACCGTATGTATCCTGCTGCTTACGTTCTCAACACGGACCCGATGGATCGGCCCGGTGAACATTGGGTGGGCGTGTACTTGACAGAACAGCAGGGCGAATACTTTGACCCTTACGGCCTGCCACCCTTCCATCCCGATTTAACAGACTTCATGGATCAAGGCACAGAGACGTGGTGTTGGAACAGTCAAACGTTGCAAAGCCTGACCAGTAGCGTGTGCGGACAATATTGCTTGTTTTACCTGTACCATCGATGCCGGGGAAGACCCTTATCTACCATCGTACAGATGTTTGACGAGTACCCCAAGGCCGAGGACCGCGATGTACTCGTATATGACTGGGCCGCCGATCATTTCAATGTACAAGCCTCGTTCTCGGCTTAAGTTCTTTCAATGTACAAGCCCCCCCCCCTGTTCTGGGCTTAAGTTTACAAGCCCCCTGTTCTGGGCTTCAGTTCTTTCAATGTACAAGCCCTCTGTTCTGGGCTTCAGTTTTCACGTGGTTGTTCTCACGTTGTTGTTGTTCACTGAATAAAAAAATGAGATCTCACCCAAAAAAACCCTGTCTTGTGTGTTTTCTTTATGAGCATAATGCATGAGAGCTATAACAGACATGTGGGGATTCGGTGAAACTGGCTTCGAACACGGTGGAGAAAGTAGCCCATCAGTGGCCTAGGATAATCCGAACTTCACCCGCGCAGGCGTGCGGCCGGATAATGCGCGCGCACGCGCTGCGGCCGGAGTAACCCGCGCGCGCGCTGCGGCCGGGGCGGGGCGGAGCGGGGCCGGGCCGGGCCGGAAAAAACCCCGGAGGTTGAACATCCGGACCCCTACGTTTAAGGGGAACATTGGAACTCTTCTGTGTTCGAAGGTAGTTTTAGTGAAACCCGAAAGTGACGTCTGTGCGCATAGCCCACACCACCACCCAACCCCAACCAGGGACCCTAGTGGTGGGTCACACACACACCCCCACGCATCCCCCAACATGCCAGCTTTCTATACTACGACCAGACTGCGCATGCGCAGGCCCTTGAACACGGACGAACCCTGAGTCCAATCGGATGCTGCTTCACAAGAGGTTCAACATAAGACCTCATACGACTCCATCGGACCCATAGTGACCCCTGTCGGCGCCAAAATGTCTATTTCCATACACTTTCTCTACTGCGCATGCGCAGAATGACGTCAGTTCCACGTCACACCCACCCCGTCGGACACTCCCTCATGAATGCTTCACATGGATACCTCACTCGATCCCATCAGTCCAATAGGGGCCCACCTAAACCCCAACGCGTCTATTTCTATACTACGGCCAGACTGCGCATGCCCAGACTATTGACAACGAACGACACACTAGCCCAGGCGGATGCTCCCTCATGACAGCTTCAAAATAAGACCTCATACGACACCATAGGATCATTAGGGGCTCACCTAAACCCTAAAACGTCTATTTCCACACCCTTTTCCCAGAATTCCCTGTCTCCGCATGCGCAGAATGTGGACAGCGGCCGAGACACTAGTCCAATCGGATGCCCCCTCACCTAGGCTTCACATTGATACCTCACTCAACTCCATCATCTCATTAGTGGCTCACCTACATCCCAAAACGTCTATTTTCATACCCTTTGTCTATTGCGCATGCGCAGAATGACGATTTTCCGACCCCACATCCACCCAGTGGGATGCCCCCTCACATAGGCTTCACATGGATACCTCACGCGACCCCATCGGTCCATTAGTGGCTGCCCTAAACCCCAAAACGGCTATTTCCATACCCTTGGTCTACCGCACATGCGCAGAATGACGAGATTTCACCCCACACCCAGCCCGTCGGATGCGCCTTCACGAATGCTTCACATTGATACCTCATACGACTCCATCGACCCACTAGTGGCTCCCCTAGATCCCAAAACGTGTATTCCATACCCTTGGTCTACCGCGCATGCGCAGAATTACCATATTCCAACCCCACACCCAGCCCCTCGGATGCGCCCTCACATAGGCTTCACATTGATACCTCATACGACCCCATCGGTCCATTAGGGGCTCCCCTAGATCCCAAAACGTGTATTTCCATACCCTTGGTCTACCGCGCATGCGCAGAATGACCATATTTCAACCCCACACACACCCCATCAGATGCCCCTTCACGAATGCTTCACATTGATACCTCATACAACCCCATCGGTACACTAGGGACCCCTCTCGCCCCCTTCGGGGATCTCCGTGTCTCTTCGGGCACCTCCGTGTCTCTTCGGTGATCTCCCTGACATCTTCGCAACATTGTAGCGAACGTGCAACAATGTTGCAATCTCCTATCATGTTCCCACGGACCCCACCGAAAAGACACGGACCTGACCGAAGAGACACGGAGGTGAACGACATTGTGGGAAAAACCCCAGTACATGCTCCGCTCACCGAAAAGACACGGAGATGAACGACATTGAGTCCCCACAGACAGGTCAGTACATATCCTATCATGTTCACAGGTCACGTGCCATTCACCCAGACCGGAAGTGACGTCATACGGCAAGGTCACGCTCCATTCACCCAGACCGGAAGTGACGTCATACGGGACTGGTGGCGCCCCCTGGCAGAAAAAGGGGAACCAAGAGTTACCTCCCTGGAAAACAATACTCGAAATAGCCTTTCCCTACTACTCATCCATAAGATGGCTTGCGAATCGTGTGTCTCCATTATCGCGGAGCGATATCCGGTACTTAACCGGATTCTCTTCGGCCTTCATCCGGCGGAGAACAGACTAGAGAAATCAGGTAAATTACAGGTTTTCATACCACTTCGGAAACAGATATTGCCTGGGCTTACAAAAGATATAGGTATGAATAAATTTAATATCACTTAAAGGATTTTTATCAATATTTTTTTTTCTCTGGAATATATGTCAGAAGAGTTAGTACTTAACTAAGAATTTTTTTAAAAAAAATTTCCTTGTCCCCTGTGGGCGTATTTAAGCCTTTTTATTTAAAGACCTGTAGCTCAATTTCCGCCAGTTAACCCGTTAATGAGCTTAGGCTTCACGTGACCTTGTGACGTCAGACAGGCGACCGTCTCCTGCGGGTAGCTTTTTGAGCTATATATTACGCTGTGGATTTGTGATTACTCCATCGAGTATATCGCTGTATAATTAATCGAAAACGATTCGAAACCATGGAGGAATATGCCAGTGATGATGATCTATATACAGATGACATAAATGGACATCTTGACGTTCTGCCGTATCAGTTTGAACACGTACCAAACGACCGAAATGAGGTGGAACAGAGGGACAGCGAATCTGAAGCAGATGAACCGTCCCACACGGAACAAGGTCGACTTGTAAACACATACTGGTATGTTATTTATTATCTATGCCGGACGTTTTATATAGGCCCCCTATGCACAAAATGAATAAATATTTAGACAATGATCGAAAGTTCAGGCCTACCTGGTGAAATTTCAACACTGAGACGTACGCTAATTTTGGAGTTTTCTCTTTCGTTCAGGTCAGTTTGAAAGCACGACGTTAGATATGTACCAAAAAGATTTAGTTCATTTTTTGTTACTTCTGGCAAATGTGTGTTCAATAAATTATTTCCAGTTTTCGACACGCGGAATACGTCACGTGGAGAAGGAATGGCTTGTCCTAATTTAACCCACGTCCCCCTATTGATAAGTGCAAATTGATTACCTCAGCACGATGACGTTTCCCATATGCTCCTCTTATTCGTTTGCGTTTAGCTCCACGGGAAACGAGAAAAAATTCACCCCGCAACCTTTTTTCTGCTCGTTTGTACAACCGCAGGCGGCACAATACGGCATTTTGGAGTCAATTTACACTGCTATTTATAAGGCGGTAGTATTCTCGAGTGGAATTGCGAAGAAGCAGTATATATACAGTTCCTTGAGTAAATGTCAACAGTATGATAACAATAGTATTATACTAGGTGAGAAATATTTAATAGGACAGGATTAGGCTTGTGGAGATGGCTGGATAAATTAACAAGGTGGGCTGCAAGGCATGGTGGGGTTCCTGTATCAGTAGGTCATATACGCGATGGGGATGAATATATACTGCTTATTTATTTATTGATGTCATTGACTTGAGAACGATACCTGTATCAAAACGTCGTCCCGAATAAACTAGAAGTTGTTATCCATAAGCAATTTGTTTATTTATCTTCTTCCCAACTTCTAAATGCCACTTAAAAAAATCTCTCCCAGTATGTAATCCATACTAAATTGCTACCTGTCATTAGCCAGCTCTCGCGTCTGTGACGTCACAGATTGGCGGCCTCGCTTTCATTCCACAAATATGCATATCTGACTGGGAGCTAAATAGAGCTGCCAAAAAGGCTTAAATACGCCAACAGGGGACAAGGAAAAATTTTTAAAAAAATTCTTAGTTAAGTACTAACTCTTCTGACACATATTCCAGAGAAAAAAAATTATTGATACAATCCTTTAAGAGGCGTTGTAGATCTGTAATTTTGAACAAGTAGGGCAGCACATGACTCGAAAATGGCGGGTTACGTTGGGGTTACGTTGGTAGACTTTAGCTGACTGGCTGACGAAGTCACGTGATATTGATTTCGGGAAATTCCCTCTTGCAGTTGCCGAAAGTAGGCTGAGAATGGATACACACGATCCCAGGGTCAGTCTTACCGCATATAGATGACCGAGATGGTTACAGGTTGACAGGATGGGTGTAGGGTACAACTGACGTCATTCTGCGCATGCGCAGTAGAAAAAGTGTATCGGAATGGACGTTTTGGGATCTAGGTGGACCCATATCGGTCGGATTGGTCCGTATTAGGTGTCATCGTGAAGCATTCGTGGGGGACCATCTAACTGGACTAGTGTGTCGGCCGTTTTCAACATTCTGCGCATGCACAGACAGGGAATTGTGTGAAAAATTACAAGCGTCTAGTCCGTCATTCATAATTCAGCCGTCGTCCATTAGAAAATTTCCGCGTCCATAATCCAAAGACCTATTCCATATTCCATATAACAGTATTAGCACCAAGTTCAAAAAGACAATCATAGTATACATAAACATAGGCTTGTTTCCTGCAAGAGAGAAGCGGCCAACAGTTTTCAATGATGCCGGCAAGACATCATGATGTTCCAAAAATATCAAATCCGTATCGCTGATCAGTATTCTTAATTACAACACATTTAAGGGAAGTGGGAAGAGGTGCCGACATACTGAATGCGTCACATGACTTCACAGAACAGTCTTCCGGTAAACCTATTCTTAAGCACATACCAAGAATCTAATGATTCGTGGTATGTGTTGTATCTCAGGTACGCTTTTATTGTACCTGTTCATGTGCCAACTTGGATAATATGACCACATGGCCCCTAGCTCCGGCATAAGCGGTATTAGATACAAATCTAGAGAGCTATGATGGAAATGCTCTGACAACTCGTATACTGGTAATTGGTGAGCTGTTTCGCTGTGACAACTCGTACATTGGAGATTGGTGAGCTGTATCGTCGTCAGATGTAAATGACGGCAATTAACACAAAAGACTAGTCTGTAAGGCCCGATGTCGACCCAGCATCAACTTCCCACAAAGGCCAACATATATCAAAGACCAAAAGGTCTGTACAGGGGGCGGGCGTCCGAGACGAAACGTCCACCAGCAGAATCTCGCCATATACAGGTAAAAATTACAACACATATAAGGGAAGTGGGAAGAGGTGCCGACATACTGACTGCGTCACATGACTTCACAGAACAGTCTTCCGGTAAACCTATTCTTAAGCACATACCAAGAATCTAATGATTTGTGGTATGTGTTGTATCTCAGGTACGCTTTTATTGTACCTGTTCATGTGGCAACTTGGATATTCGTTGTGAAGTCGTCATCTAAAGAATGATTTATCTGTCACGCTTTGATTGTGACTGTTCATATGAGTACCATGAGGATCTTGAAGTACATGGGTTCATACGGCCCCTAGCCCCGGGTTAAGCGAAATTAGACACAAGTTACGAAACGTAGCGCCCTAGATCTTGCACGCTACGTTCGTATTTTGCTATCAGCATGCGATACGTATCGCCAAATTTGAGAAACTTTGAGTGGAGGCTCTTGGTGGAATAGCCCTGTTTTATAAGTTTCTGCAACAATGTTTTGTGACGTTGATTAGAATCGTCACATTTAACACAAGATCTAGCAAATGCTACTAAGTGAGATATGTATACGCCATATGCTGATCCCACTGGAATATTACTGTCCAGAAAGGGATAGTTTACGATGTCGAAATTGTAATCATCTCTTTTGTCATAAAGTCGACGAGAGAGAATGCCCGCTTCATTTTTATAGAGATATAGATCTAAATATGATGTGCCTGTAGGGCTGTCTGTAGTTTCATTCATATCCAGTGAAGGTGGATATATATCCTTCACTGCGTCATTTATATAGCGATTATCTACAGCGAGAAGATCGTCTAATAGCGTTTGGTGAATGAGAAGGAACGGGCTTTGAATGGATCGGTTTTTGAAAGCGCCTGCATATAGTCATATTCATAAGAGAACAGATATAGGCCAGCCAACAGGGGTGCACAATTAGTATCCATTGGAATACCTATATGCTGCTGATATATTGTGTTGCCAAATTTCACATAGATATTTTTAATGAGAAATTCAAGCAACTGTATAAACAAAGAAACATCCCATGAATGATATCTCTTGTATGTAGTCGAGCTAAAGAATGCTTTATGGCTTCCGACATCAATATATCTACGATCAGTTTTCTTGAACACAGATACTATTAACGAACTTAGACGGTCAATAAGGTCCTGATGAGGGATTGTAGTATAGAGAGTCGAGAAATCCCATGTGGATACATGTCTGTACGGTATGTGACCTTTAGCATCAAGTTCTTCCGTAAGACATTTTGAGTTTTTTATATCCACATACATTCAACGCCAGAGTTCTTAGAAATAGTGGCGCAATACCTTTTCCAAAATGCTTTTACCTCCTGAAGGGCACTCGTCAACAGGGTTGAAAGAAGCTTGGTGGTGCAGCTTCTAGAACCAGCTATGAATCTAGCTTTGTATGGTGATTTATGCATTTTGGGAGTCCAGTATAGTTTTGGTATGTCGTTATGATTGGTTGGAAGACAAATACCTCTCTCCCTGAGAAACTTTTTGAGATTGTTAAATAAATCTTCCAGAGTAAATGCAGTTTGGGAGGAAGTAGGCGTATTTTATGAAGATATGTCTACACTCAATTCTTTAACCAGCACCTGGTAATAGTAATATTTACATATGAATATTGTATTATTCGGAGCTTTGTCTGCTGGGACTATGACGAATTTACTCTGGAGATTTGCTAGAACTTCTTGCGAATTGAGGTTTCTCAGTACTTGTTTTGCTTGGGGAAGAGTACTTCTGTCAATATGTCGGATTGTTTCAACGACCTTGCTCTTGGTGAGGTCCAGCCAATCAGCGAGTACTGTAGGTTCAACTTTTTCTCGCCTAGACCAACCAACGTACTGAGATTTTGGGGTCGAGGTGAACCCATAATGATCCGAATGCGTGGTGGGAGGTATCAGTGTGAAGCCCTCGTGGGGGAGCGTCCAACTGGATGGGTGTGGGGTGGGAATCGCGTGTATCTGCGCATGCGCAGTAGAAAAGGGGCATTGGTTTGGACGTTTTGAGATCAAGATGAACCCACAGTGGTCCAATTGGACCGTATGAGGTCCTATTTAGCGTCGGATTGGACTGGGGTCTAGTCCGGTTTCATTATTCTGCGCATGCAATTTTGGGTGTGCGTGTCCGAATGCGTCGTGTGGTGTCAAAGTCAAGCTCTCGTGGTCTGTAGACCACGGCCTGAGGGTTGTCCATGTCATCTGTGACGTCATTGGTGAGGTCGTCAGTAGGAGTAGTAGCCAAAGTTGGCATTTTGGGGGTGTGGAGGAAGGTCTTTGGGTTAGAGGTGAACCATCCTTGATTCGAATGCATCGCGTGAGATGTCATCTTGTAGCAACGCCCGGCAAAACCAAGCTTAACGCTTCAACGCCCTGGTGAAATAGCTCCGAAGCTCTGATTTTTTAGATATTCCATGGAATTGCCACCAATTCATCTGACGCCATGGTGTAGACAGATGAGAGAACAACAACAACAACAAGGATGACAATCCAATCATTTTATTCTCCCGTCCAGTACATCATACCCACGCTGGGCGAGTCGCGTTGGGTATGTTTAAAATTCTCGTAGGCTCTTGTCAAATCAGAAGCCATCGTTTGAGAAAGTTCCATCTTCGTTCGGTGTGACCTAAGCCTCGTTGGGCAGTCCAGGATATAGGCGGCATGTGCTGAAACAGTTGTTTGCGCATTCTGATCGCAGTTTCCAGGGCCTCGATGGGTGGTAGCCCCGTATCCTCTTCCAAGTGACGCTTGGTCTTTATGATGGACCTGTGCCTCGTGTCGCCTTTCATTTCAAGCGGCAGCAGGCTATACCGTTCATAGATCGCCATGGCTGTTTTCCTGATACAGGGGCGCAATTGGATGTACGCCTGTTGTCCGGCGTCTTCGATTATCGCAGCATAGTTATTAATAGCTTCATGCACAATACGATCCCAAAAAAGGTAGGTTCTCCTCACTTCCTTGGGATGTAGGCTGACTATCTGAGGTCAAGCTCTCCGTATCAGTAAATAGACTCTCAGCAGTCTCTGTTTCGGTATTCGTCGTTGGACTCTCAATAGTCCCTGAGTCCCTGTATCAGCATTGGCCTCAGTGGACTCCTCGGAGTCTTCAATCCCATGTATATTCTTCTGGTGTCTCATCATATCGTAATGTCTGATGAACGTGCGTTCGCACTCAGAGCATGCACAATGTATAACCCATTTTGATTATTATGTTGATTATGTTCAACAAGCTGAACCCTACTGACATTTAATTTTGTGATATTGATTATGTAGGGTTCAGCCGTTGAACCGAAATTTCCTATCGCAAAATTTTCGCCTCCCGACCTGGGTAACAGCGGGTGGATTTGCGCTCATAAAAATCAATAATACCTACCGCTTTGTGCTCGTTTGGATAGAATACATATTTGCCTACTTCCCTGGCCATTTATTTTCTCTGTCCAGCTCCTTTCATTTCCATAAACGACAAAAGAAAAAAATATCATCGCGGACGATCTTCCAAACACGAAATCCACCGCCATTTTCGAACACTATCACGTGACCCTGATTCTCTCACGTGAGGTTATTCTAAATTCAGGATTACAAGAGTCGGAAAAACTGAATCCGCTCAGTCGACCCAGACGCTTAGGGAGATGAAAAATCCCATGAATTACCTTTCTCAGTATGTGCCTTCTATTATGCTTGATACCGATAATAACAATTTTACATTTAAATGCAGATAATGTGACAGCCTAATGAATGAGCCGTTTCCGACCTTCGTGTCTACAATCCCGAATTTACAAATTAGTCTCGTGCCACCATAGTGACATTTCAAAATGGCGGCGGATTTCGTTTTTGGAAGATCGACCACGATGATTTTTTTTCTTTTGCCGTTTATGGAAATTAAAGGAGCTGGACAGAGAAAATAAATGACCAGGAAGGTAGGCAAATACGGTGTACGGACATTTCCCCCAGTGGACATTTTCCCCAGCGGACATTTCCGCCATGGACATTTCCCCCAGTGGGCATTTCCCCCAGTGGACATTTCCCCCAGTGGACATTTCCCCCACCCTATATTTTAAGGTTATTTTGAACATAGTTTTTAAATAGTTTGGCAATAACACAATTTTTTTTTAATATTTTTTTTATCTTCTATATATAAGGATTTCCACATATGTGCTACGATAAATGATAAGATAGTATGCCCTATACAGTAATGTATATATCAGTATTATACAGTCTTATAACACATTTTAAAACAATATAAAAGATGTATACATGGGATATAGCATAACATTATCTGTTCGTAGGTCGTTGTCACGAAGCCATTTGATGAAAATAAAATTGAACTAAAGTGAATACATCTTTTATTTTACCACTATGTGATGTAATGTTTTCTTAAAATGTTAAAATATATTGTTTTAAAATGCGCTATAAGACTGTATAATACTGCTATTTACTGTGTAAGCTTATATGTATAATATCTTATCACTATTCGGCTGATTTATCGTAAAACATATGTGGAAATCCTTGTATCCTTTTTATAGAAAATAAAAAAAAGTCAAATACGTATTCTATCCAAACGAGTACAAAGCGGTAGGCATTATCCATTGTTATGAGCGCAAATTCATCCGCTGTCACCCAGGTCGGGAGGCGAAAATTTTGCGATAGGAAATTTCGGTTCAACGGCTGAACCCTACATAATCAATATCACAAAATTAAATGTCAGTAGGGTTCAGCTTGTTGAACAAATCCAACCTGTAACCATCTGGCTCATCTTTACGCGGTAAGACTTATGGATGGCGAAGTGTACGCAGATGTTTTTGACCCTGACAGGAGTTAACCAGTGCAAATTTTTACTGGTCAAAGGGAGCTAATCAGAGAAGCATCTGTCGCACATGCGCATCTTTCTCATGAAAACTTCCGGAAAGTCATTGTTTGAGAAAACTCGTGTACCGGCTTCTTAAAACTGCTGTGGTTTCCTTGAACAAATTTGTCTTCCTTCCAGATATTTGTAGAACAGGAAAAATGAAATTAGATAAATGGAAATTTAACTTAAACATATCAGACCTGCAACTATACGCGGACATTAAAAACACAGAAACCTGGACATTCTAAAGAAGGAAGTTTCAGACCTCTTTCTTGTCGTGTAAGAACTCCATCTTTTGCTGTGTTAGCAAGACACAGAGCTGGTGCTCAATTTTTTCTGACTACAAGACAGGATCATTAGTCCCTACGGGCCTACATCGCCCCGTGAAAAAAAAAACAAAACAAAAAACAACAACAAAAAAACGTGCGATGTCAATCTCAGTCACGGTGCGAGGTCCGTACTATTTGACCCAATCTTAGTTCAACAAGCTGAACCCTACTGACATTTAATTTTGTGATATTGATTATGTTCAACAAGCTGAACCCTACTGACATTTAATTTTGTGATATTGATTATGTAGGGTTCAGCCGTTGAACCGAAATTTCCTATCGCAAAATTTTCGCCTCCCGATCTGGGTAACAGCGGGTGGATTTGCGCTCATAAAAAAACAACAATAATACCTACCGCTTTGTGCTCGTTTGGATAGAATACATATTTGCCTACTTCCCTGGCCATTTATTTTCTCTGTCCAACTCCTTTCATTTCCATAAACGACAAAAGAAAAAAATATCATCGCGGACGATCTTTCAAACACGGAATCCACCGCCATTTTAGAACACTCTCGCGTGACCCTGATTCTCTCACGTGAGGTTAATCTAAATTCAGGATTACAAGAGTCGGAAAAACTGAATCCGCTCAGTCGACCCAGACGCTTAGGGAGATGAAAAATCCCATGAATTACCTTTCTCAGTATGTGCCTTCTATTATGCTTGATACCGATAATAACAATTTTACATTTAAATGCAGATAATGTGACAGCCTAATGAATGAGCCGTTTCCGACCTTCGTGTCTATAATCCCGAATTTACAAATTAGTCTCGTGCCACCATAGTGACATTTCAAAATGGCGGCGGATTTCGTTTTTGGAAGATCGACCGCGATGATTTTTCTTTTTCTTTTGCCGTTTATGGAAATTAAAGGAGCTGGACAGAGAAAATAAATGACCAGGAAGGTAGGCAAATACGGTGTACGGACATTTCCCCCAGTGGACATTTTCCCCAGCGGACATTTCCGCCATGGACATTTCCCCCAGTGGGCATTTCCCCCAGTGGACATTTCCCCCAGTGGACATTTCCCCCACCCTATATTTTAAGGTTATTTTGAACATAGTTTTTAAATAGTTTGGCAATAACACAATTTGTTTTTAATATTTTTTTTATCTTCTATATATAAGGATTTCCACATATGTGCTACGATAAATGAGTCACATAATGATAAGATAGTATGCCCTATACAGTAATGTATATATCAGTATTATACAGTCTTATAACACATTTTAAAACAATATAAAAGATGTATACATGGTATATAGCATAACATTATCTGTTCGTAGGTCGGTGTCACGAAGCCATTTGAGGAAAATAAAATTGAACTAAAGTGAAGACATCTTTTATTTTACCACTATGTGATGTAATGTTTTCTTAAAATGTTAAAATATATTGTTTTAAAATGCGCTATAAGACTGTATAATACTGCTATTTACTGTGTAAGCTTATATGTATAATATCTTATCACTATTCGGCTGATTTATCGTAAAACATATGTGGAAATCCTTATATCCTTTTTATAGAAAATAAAAAAAAGTGAAATACGTATTCTATCCAAACGAGTACAAAGCGGTAGGCATTATCCATTGTTATGAGCGCAAATCCATCCGCTGTCACCCAGGTCGGGAGGCGAAAATTTTGCGATAAAACATTTCGGTTCAACGGCTGAACCCTACATAATCAATATCACAAAATTAAATGTCAGTAGGGTTCAGCTTGTTGAACTAACCCAACCTGTAACCATCTGGCTCATCTTTACGCGGTAAGATTTATGGATGGCGAAGTGTACGCAGATGTTTTTGACCCTGACAGGAGTTGACCAGTGCAAATTTTTACTGGTCAAAGGGAGCTAATCAGAGAAGCACCTGTCGCACATGCGCATCTTTCTCATGAAAACTTCCGGAAAGTCATTGTTTGAGAAAACTCGTGTACCGGCTTCTTAAAACTGCTGTGGTTTCCTTGAACAAATTTTTCTTCCTTCCAGATATTTGTAGAACAGGAAATATGAGGTAAATATGTTTGGATTATTTGCTGTTATGATACACTACATCTCATTGTAATTTGGTGAGTATAATCTGATAACGTAATTAGTATGGTAATAACGAAAACTGGACCCCAATTCAACAACAAGTCTTCCACTCCATAGCCATTACGTGCATTGTACAAACAAACAAGAGTCACACATTTTTGTGACCCAATAAGGCCTCCAGTAAATGACTCGGGAGGAGCCACCTTGACGAAATATATTGTGAGGTCCTCTTTCTCTAGGATTGAGAAGTTGAATTTTTTTTTTGGTCGTAACAAATAAATAAAGGTACTCAAGTGAACAGGGGAGCCAGGAGAGCATGATAACATTTACCATTCAAGTGTCCAACTAGTTCAACAAGCTGAATCCTGCTGACACTTAATTTTGTGATATTGGCAATGCAGGGTTCAGCCTAGTCCAGTATAACGTGACACCAGGCTTTCTTTTTTAATATGTTGTTCACTGACAAGCCTGGTAGTCACGTCGGCTTTCATAGTGAACGCAAATCAAACTACCACCCCCAACATATCAGGGATTCATACAAGTCGAAAATTTGAGAATTTTTTTACTCAAATGAGTGGATTCAGTTTTCAGTATTTTCTTCAATTTGAGTATTTCTTCAAATTTACCACCACTCTCAATGATTTTATAATGTTTCATCCCTTAAAATAATAGGCTATTGAGTTTTCGTCAAAACCTAAAAATATTTAGTCAAATTCGGAGGTCTGAATTGAGTTTTCAAATGAATTTTACCCCTGAATACCGGTTGTAAAAAGTGACTTGTATGAATCCCTGCATATGAGCAGGAAAAATGGCCCAAAATGAAAAAATAATGAATTTCCCTGCCCACTCACCTCGATAATTTCAAATACCAATACCTACTGCATTCATATCACGTAATTCCAAACTCTGACAGGTCTGATAACACACGAGTGCACCCTGGCAATCTAGAGGTATTTTTCCTGCGAAGAATTACTTCTCGCAAATATGGCCACAATAGAACATCCTTGACCTTAGACCTTATTTGGGGGTATCACGTGCTCACACAACTCGTCACATCGTATGGGGAAAGGACAAAGGGGTCTTCCGTAATGACAGGTTATTTTCCTTGTGAGGAAATCTGAACTCAAAATTACTGTTGTAAGTATTTGTATTGGTGAACTTGTAAGGAATGTGGAAATGAAGTAATGAATAAATTGGCGCTGATCAGTTTGATTTTTTTTTTTCAGTTTAGTCGAAACAAGGTCTGTTTTATTGTTATTCAATGATATGGGAAATAACACGATAATTAACGAAAACCCCGTTGTCTTCTGGGGTTTCCCCGTACGATGTGACGAGTTGTGTGAGCACTTGATACCCCCAAATAAGGTCTAAGGTCAAGGATTTCTATTGTGGCCATATTTGCGAGAAGAAATTCTTCGCAGAAAAAATACCTCTAGATTGCCAGGGTGCACTAGTGTGTTATCAGACCTGTTAGGGTTTGGAATTACGTGATAAATATGAATGCAGTAGGTATTGGTATTTGAAATTATCGAGGTGAGTGGGCAGGGAAATTCTTTATTTTTTCATTTTGGGCCATTTTTCCCGCTCATATGTTGAGGGTGGTAGTTTGATTTGCGTTCACTATGAAAGCCGACGTGACTACCAGGCTTGTAAACAACAACATATTAAAAAAGAAAGCCTGGTGTCACGTTATACTGGACTAGGTTCAGCCGTAGAACCGAAATTTCCTATCGCAAAATTTTCGGCCTCCCGACCTAGGTAACAGCGGGTGGATTTGGGCTCACAAAAATCGATAATACCTACCGCTTTGCACTCGTTTGGATAGAATACATATTTGCCTACTTCTCTGGCCATTTATTTTCTCCGTCCAGCTTCTTTAATTTCCATAAACGGCAAAAGAAAAAAAAATCATCGCGGCTGATCTTCCAAAAACGAAATCCATCGCCATTTTGAAAATATCACTATGGTGACATGAGATTGATCGTACCTCGACTGCAATTTCTGGACTGTAGACGGGAAGGTCGGAAACGGCTGATTCATAAGGCTGTCACATTATCTGCTTTTAAATGTAAAATTGTAACTATAGGTATCAAGCATAATAGAAGGCACATACTGAGAAAGGTGATTCACAGGATTTTTCATCTCCCTAAGCGACTGGGTCGACTGAACGGATTCAGTTTTTCCGACTCTTGTAATCCTGAATTTAGAATAACATCACGCGAGATAATCAGGGTCACGTGATAGTGTTCTAAAATGGCGCTGATTTCGTGTTTTGAAGATCGTCTGCGATGATATTTTTTCTTTTACCGTTTATGGAAATGAAAGGAGATGGACAGAGAAAATAAATGGCCAGGGAAGTAGGCAAATACGTAATCTATCCAAACGAGTACAAATCGGTAGGTATTATCCATTGTTATGAGCGCAAATCCACCCGCTGTTACCTAGGTCGGGAGGCCGAAAATTTTGTGATAGGAAATTTTGGTTCAACGGCTGAATATCAATATCACAAAATTAAATGTCAGCAGGGTTCAGCTTGTTGAACTAGTGTCCAACAAGCCAAATGATCACAACTGGTAAAAGAAGTTCCACATTCACATCCACATTCACAGAGCTTAAAACGAGAAATCGCCATCAAAACTGCAAAGCGGAAGTTACGTGTTCAAAGAGAACTTCAAAGCAAGAGAAATAACTCTGATACCTGTTCAGGTGAAAACAATTGGAGGGTCGGGTAGCTGACGTAAGAAAATTATGTTATGTGTGTCGACTCAGCGTACTGTGTAACACAGGCGAGTCCCACCCGTCGAGCGCCTCATTGTTTTCTTTTCCGGGAAAGTGGAAGAGCGGGTCTATAAAATGTTTCAAGGATTACAGACGATTTACAGGGTTTTGGAAAGAAAGATTTGTACAGTTGTTCATCCTATTAATATCAGTCCTTATGATATTGCTTACTTCGGCACACTCGAAAGCCCTTTGAAGAAAAATATGATTTTGTTTCCATTGCGTTTCGGTTCACGTCTATATGGTTCCAGATTTTTCAATTCGTTCCATTCATGTTCTTCGGGGACGTCGTGGATGACGTGCCTTCCGCCAAAACATGTCAAACAGGTTTTGTCAAAGGTGAAATCATTGGTCATCGGATCGCTGACGTAACATTTCCTGATTGCAATTTATCAGGCTGCGCAACAATCGGCGCCCAAACACAGTCTTCACAATCCTATCTTTACAGTTGTTTTGTCTTGATAATGCAATAAGTATGGAAAAATAGGGCTCCACAGATGTGAAGAAGCACCAAAAGTCCTACCCGAGGTTGTGCTAACTTCAAGTTACTGTGAGCAAATGGCTTTTAACTAGAAATTTGTAACTGTGTGTCGCAATTCCATAGTTTTTTGTTTTTTTGCTAGAGATGGGGAATCTCGTTTTTATATCTGCCCCATGTTAAATATCAGGAATTTAGGGAGTCTCGGTGGGAAATAGGGATACTCCAAGACTGGTGAGCAGTCTGTCAGCTATTATTTTGGACCTATTGTCACATGGAATGAATTTCATGGCCGAAAAACTGGTTTCACTCCATCATACATGCCATAAGGCATAATGTTATATATTAGCCCAAAGTAAATTTCATCATGGCTGCCTTCATCTCATTCTTTTTTCATAGCCCTTAGGATTAATTCCTCAAAAAATAAATTTTGCTTCATGATGGATGGGTACAGAATTCTTTTGGCATGAAATTGGTTTTCCTGGTTTAAATTTCTGGGTAGCCACATGTGCGACCAACAACATACTCTCTCTGTTGCTGTATTTGTGTATTTCATTCACTTTATTTCAGAAATATGCGCCCAGGCCGTGGGAGAAGATCCATGGATTCTGGCCCAATCAGACCTATGCATTTCAAACCAGCACATATGTAAGTACTGTACTACAGTAATCCATATGTGCAGGTGTTTACATCAAAGTTCAGTTCCCTACTTTGGAAAGATTGTGTGCAGATGTAAGGAACTATAGCAGTACATGTACACTACCAGACATTCCAGAGAGCACACAAATCCACTGATGGTCTGCTCTGATCGTCGGCACTTGTTAATGGGCATCCCCCTCCCCACAAATGACTTGGTATTACCCCCAACATACCCCACCATGATCTGGGACATTTTTTGGACGACATACCCCTGTCATTACCCTTATCCATGCCTCGCACTACGTGTTGTGTCCCACCCTATGGGGCAAGTTTTTGGTGACATGGTGCCTACATAGCTCCATGCTTGCCCCACCCTTCCCCGGGGGTGGGGAGATGGGGATTCCTATTGACAAGTGCATTATAGACATTTCTAATTTATACGGTACTACAATATTGCTATGCACACATTATTTCTCAGCAAGGGTGTATTCGACTTGTGTGATCATGATGATTTGAAAATGTTTTGTTTTTTTTGCTTTGAAGACTAAAATTCAAAGGACCATCTAAATTAAATGTAAATTCACCACTCTCCATCACCACAGCTGCTCTCCTAATTCTGGTTTTAGGAGAGCTAAAAATCCTTCTTTCCAGGTCCAAAACTTTATACTGTCTTAGTTTACTTCGCACTTAATATTTTGCAATTTTTCATGGAGATCAGTGCATAGCTCTCTGCTCAATTTCAAATGTCAAGGCCTGATAATGAACTTATAACAGGCCCCAGATCTGACATTCCTCCATCATTAATAAAAGAATTCCTGCGTCAATAATTGAAAGATCTACCCTTGCCCCTGTGGAATTCGACACAGGCCCTATGAAATTGTCTCTTTCATATCAAGGACATGTATGGCTCTGGCTTGTCTTTTAATGCACTGCTTGATTCTTTAAACTGATTCACTGGGCTTAATTTTTGCACAATACAGAAATGTATATCATGGTGTACTATAATGGTTTTATTACCCTACTCTAATTAGAGCGTAAACAAATGGCAAATTTTGGCATTCGAAGCTTCGGCGGTAATATTCTAATAGTGTTCGAACATGCATTTGGAAACATGGGACCCCAGGCTGAACAGTTGTCGAACTGTCAAGTCGTCTATGAGACTGAAAAACTTGATATCAAGAAATAAAAGACACACCATTAAACGGTAATTATGGTCAGTGTTCTTGAGAAATTAACTGGTGAACGAAGACATGAAAACTTGGCTACTTCAAGTTGTGCCGCATATAACAATATAACAACAAAACATAAATGTTAGAGCTTACTGTATGGCTCTTTACAGTAGATCTAAAGTACAACCGTCAATACTCTTCTGCCAACCATATATTTATGAATTCTGTATATTTAACGACGGAATATTCAATTTGAATCGGGGTAGAGATTTGAGAAACTTTCATTTTCAACCACGTGTCAACGGAGAGAATGAGGTCACCATCAGGGGGTGCTGATTTCGCTAAGTCAGTTTGCGAGTGTTACATGTACATTGAGATCATATTGCTTTAAAATCTGGAAAACACATTTAATATCTAATTTAATAATCCCTTCACAACTGTTTAAAAGTTTATATTTTCCTTTTCCATTAAATTTTCTTTGAATACCGGTATTGCTATTTTGGTAGATGCACAGAAACATGCGCAGTAGACGTAAACTTGGATTTATCTGGAACCTCCTTAACCTGTTCAGGCCCTCCTAAGAAACGGTCCCCAATACGACAAAAAGGTTGAAAATCCTGTCAAGTTTGAACATATTTCTTCGATTTTCTAAGAAAACGCATCGGTTGAGAAGCAGATGCGGTCTGAAACGACTGCATCTCTTCTTCAACAGATACCGCTTAGTTGGTTTCGGTTGCGTGAACGGTCCCTGACGGTGAATGCTTCATCGATTCCCGTGAGTCCGTCCTGAAAACGGTGACGGAACTAACGTATGCAGATGACAAAATGTTAGCAAGATGGCAGGAAAAAAGAATTTTTCTGACATGGCAATTTGAGTTTCCTTGTGGTGTGTAACTGTTTACCTCGTTAAGGTCATTATTTTTACTGCGTTGAGCATCTGGTTACTCTAGGGTCTGTGAGAATTTTTATTTGGACCTATCAGATGAATAGTAAGGCCACAGATCCCTGCACAGTTTTAGTCCGCATCTGCTTATGAACCGATGCGTTTCTTCCGAAATCGAAGAAATATGTTCAAACTTGACAGGATTTTCAACCTTTTTGTCATATTGGAGACCGTTTCTTAGGAGGGCCTGCTGTTATAAGAATACAACACATCTTTGACACGATCTTAAAGAACATTACTTGAGAAAAAGTTTGAGATGCAAATGTGTAAAAAGTGAGCTTTTGGAAATAAATGGGTTCATGTGGGCACTACATCATGATTCTTTAGTGACTGTCTGTAAATCTAGACAATCATATTATTCACTTCATTCTTATATCATGATGAATATTGTATTTTCAGGTTCAGGTCGTTCATTCCACATATTCCCTTTGATCTGACACAAGTGAGTATTTATTACATGTATCATAATCGCATCCAGGTTAATTGATTCATTCTCTATATAATCCATCCCCTATACCATTCATGACATTGTCTCGCAGTTGTAAGGACATTCATCGCTCTCACACTCCATCACTCTCCTAATTTTTCTCCAGGAGAGCAATTGATCATTTCCCATGAAACTGGAAATGTGATGTTGAGTGATATCACTCGTGCAACACTCGCTCAAAGCAGAACCCAAGATAGTGATTGATACACTGGCTTGGTTAGTCACTGATAGCAGTTCAGGATATAAATATCTCGAGGGGTTTCCACTGAACCGCACCAATCAGTAAGCGCTCGCACCAATCAGTAAGCGCTCTGAAGCAGCTCATCAGGCCAATCTGCAGCGAGATTTGACTTGTGACTGATTTGAATTTCATCGTCAGCCAGAC
>JAVTVY010052939.1:0-27035 GCA_036873755.1 Hanleya hanleyi | reverse complement strand
CCCTTCCTCATCATCAACCCTCCCTCGTCATCAAACCTCTCTCATCATCAACCCTCTCTCATCATTAACCCTCCCTCGTCATCAACCCTTCCTCATCATTAACCCTCTCTCGCCATCAACCCTCCCTCATCATGACCCCTCCCTCATCATCAACCCTCCTTCGTCATTAACCCTCCCTCATCATCAACCCTCCCTCGTCATTAACCCTCCCTCGTCATCAACCCTCCCTCATCATCAACCCTCCCTCGTCATCAACCCTCCCTCATCATCAACCCTCATCATCAGCCCTCCCTCATCATTAACCCTCCCTCGTCATCAACCCTCCCTCATCATTAACCCTCCCTCATCATCAACCCTCCCTCATCATTAACCCTCCTTTTTGTCATCAACCGTCTCTCATCATTAATTCTCCCTTGTCATTAACCCTCCCCTGTCATCAACCCTCCCTCATCATTAACCCTCCCTCGTCATCAAACCTCCCTCATCATTAACCCTCCTTCTCGTCAGCAACACTCTCATCATTAACCCTCCCTCGTCATCAACCCTCCCTCATCATTAACCTTCCCTCGTCATCAACCCTCCCTCATCATTAACCCTCCTTCATAATTAACCCTCCCTCATCATTAACTATCCTTAATCATTAACCCTCCCATGTCATTAACCCTCCATCATTAACCCTTCCTTCTCATCATAAACCCTCCTCCTCATCATATAACTCTCTCGTCATCAACCCCCCTCATCAGTAATCCTCCCGATGCTCGATACTGGGGAATAACTGTATTCATCTTTTAATCGGTATTTTCAAGCTGGTCAGTGATGGTGTAAGATCCTCATAGCTTTCACATGTGAAATGGGTGTAGAATGAGAACTTTCCAAATTGCTTTCCACAAACCTTGTTGGTCAGTTCAAACTTGGTAGATTCTGCCTCTTCTTTAAGTCGGTTGTTCTCAATCTGCATTTCAACCAGTGTCTGAGAGACCTGCAGGAGAAGTTCACAGTGTCGGACATAAACATGTAAATCAGATCAAGATCACCCTTCAAGTGTCACAGATGTGACCTCCTGCAGTCGGTGTAACAACCTCTGACTGATCTTCACCCAACACCCTGGTACACAGTTGCATTCAGTCTTTGTCAATCAAGAGTGACACAGGAAGTTCCATATGAATTGACCTTTCCTGCATTATGCAATAACAATGGGCAGGTCTCAATCTGCCTATCTGCCTGGGCTATGAGATGGAGAAGATAGTTTCAACTAGTCATAATTGGTGTAAACGTAGCATTGCCTAAGTTCTAAATCTGTAATCGTATTATCGAAAGTTGAATTTTGTACATAAAAATTGGACAATAAATTTCTTCCCATGAAGCATGGCCTATGATGTCACAACTTGAACTTCTTCCAGATACTACAAAAAAATTAAAACCCTGACCTGGTCATTTATTTAAGTAAAGCTGGGCTGTAATTATCTAAATGTACAGAAATAGTGAAATGCCTACTTTCAGTTTCTCTTCCTCTGACATAAGTAGTTGTTGTGAGAGGTCAGTCTTGGTGGTCGCTAGGTTACCAAACTTTCCAGTAATCTGGTCAAGTTTGAGACGCAAACTCTCCACTTGATCACGAAGCTGAAGCTGGGAAAAACAAAAACAGACAATAGGATGTATGTACATGAATAACCAGCAAATATATAATGTGAAAGTCTATCCAGTAGAAAATAAACTACTATTTTTGGTAAATAGGCTATTGAAAAAGCTTTGGAGCTCTACTCATTTGAAACTGAGAATAATTATTATGATATGAGTAAAGTGGCAGCTATGATCTAGGAAATAGCAGCAGTCATAAAGGAAGTGATGGCCATGAATAAGAAGTGGCAACGGTGAAGTAGGAAGTGGCAGCTGTGAAGTAGGAAGTGGCAGCTGTGATACAGGAAGTGGCAGCTGTGATGGATGAAGTGGCAGCTGTGATGTAGGAATTGACAGGTGTGATGTAGCACCAGTGAAGCAGCAGTTGTAAAGGATGTAGCAACTGTGATGTCGAAAGTAGCAGCTGTGATGTAGCAGCTGTGAAGTGGCAGCTGTAACATAGGAAATAGCAGCTGTGATGTAGCAGCTGTGAAGTGGTAGTGATGATGTAGGATTATACCAACTGTGATGTTGGAAGTGGCAGCTGTGATGTAGGATGTAACAACCATGATACAGGAAGTGGCAGCTGTGATATAGGAAGTCACAGCTTTGAAGTGGCAGTTGTGATGTAGGACATAGCAGCTGTGATGTAAGAAGCATCATACTTTCCCAAATAGTTTAATTTTAAGTTGAACAGAATAGATTTGGGCATCTAGAATATGAAAACAATGACTAAACATTGTAACTGTACTTCAATGTCTCCCTGAAGTGTGACAACTAGCTATTCTTGTACAGTAAGGGAGACGTCTATGAAATATGGAAAAGTAAATATACCACTTACATTTTCTGTCTGAAGTCTGCGTAACTCATCCCTTGCATCGCTGACATCAGCAGTGGTACTGTGAAGCGATCCCACACCTAACTGACGCTGGAGTTGGATGAGTCGTGCTCGGTATTGGGTCAGTAAATTCTGAAGTAGGAAAGGATGTACATCATAGCTAGACTTGTCATGGAAACAAATAATGATAGATCAAACTTATTTCAAGATTGGTATCAGTGCATGGATAAATCACCAGAGATTCATTGTTAAATTCAAATTAATTCTCATTATATTAATAGGTTATGGATAAAGTTGTTCACATTCTGATATCAGGATTACTTCCAACATTGGCAGGTTATTGTTTAAAGATATATAATATTATCAAGTCTCTCTCAA
Organism: Hanleya hanleyi; assembly: GCA_036873755.1. Classification (NCBI taxonomy): domain Eukaryota; kingdom Metazoa; phylum Mollusca; class Polyplacophora; order Lepidopleurida; family Hanleyidae; genus Hanleya; species Hanleya hanleyi. The sequence continues at coordinate 24,202 of JAVTVY010052939.1, read as the reverse complement.
GCAGGAAAGCTAGAAAAACACGTTTTCATCGCTTCACCATCATTGCGATTTCATTGACTCACCTGTGCAAAGCCACCATCACTGAGAATTGGAAAGTTTGCATGCCAACTCACCTGTACAAAGCTGTCGAGTTCATTAACTTACCTGGGCAAAGCTGTCATTGAGAATGGGAAAGTTTTTCACCTGGGCCAGGTGAGAGGTAAACTTAAGGACGCCCTCCATGGTGTCTGGGTTAGTGTGAGACCGCATACAGATTATGGCCTTTGTCTTAGAGTTCCCTCCTATCTCATCCTGTAACAACTGGGTCAGCTTGGACTCGCTGCAAATATAGATGTAAATTGACAGTCACATACTCATGAACACACCTTCATCATTACAACTCAGTCTTTGCAGGAGGGAACTGTCGCAAACCCTTCATGCGAACATTTGCAAATAAATGTTCCTACGTTTGAGAGCAAATTTACAAGAGGGGGTACCGGGTGCAGCAAACCTTGCACAAATGTTGTATTCAGCATTTCTTGCTTGTTCCGGGATCTACAATACCTGGAACTCATATATTGTTGTCAATGAGGGATATTCCATGCATTTGTGACCAGCAAAAAGCAACATTTTTTTTTTAATTAATAGGAAATTCGAACTTATAAAACTGCGAAAAAAATTCTGACAGCCAAACTCCCAATCATTTTAACTCAGACAATAACAACTCATCTGTTGGTTGCACACACCTGTAGTTGATGACTCTACTGGGTGTGGTGTTGGTGGAGAGGCTTGTGACCACTCGGTCCAGACTGGTAAGGCCACGGTTCAGTAGTGGACCTTCACGAGCCATTAGACTGGAGGTATCACTGACAAGCTTCTCTAACCCAGGCAACTCCACAATAGTAAAACGGGACTTATTAGGATGAGGGTTCTCACCTACATGCTGAAAGTGTAAATGAAAGTAATACATGTAAAGTGGAAGCAAAAAAAAATTGTGATGTTCATTACATAATAACTTTTGAGTGATCTTTATCTTTTTGATGAAGTGATCAATGTTATGGGAACACAAAGTTGATAAAATATATGGTATGAAATACATAATATAGCAAAAATGGTGTCAGGTTATTTCATCAAGTGACATTTCGGCCCAAGATAGTTCAGCAGGCGAGATTTTGGCCCGCTCTGAGGGGGTATCACATTTCGACCCGTGATATTTCAAGTCAAGTTTTAAAGGATATGTGACGACAATACGGGAATAACTCCCTTGTGTGTGATGGTAATCAAGCTGAATTTTTTTTTTCAATCCAAAACCTGCCAAATCAGATTTTTCTAGAAGTTTACATACTGAAATATCAGCCTAAAAAAAATTGCGATGCTTCATTGTATAAAAATGGAAATATGATTGATCAAAATGTGCTCCGCGGCCTGATTTGGTATTTTTAAGGCATTTACAGTGAAGATTTTCTTTTACAGCGATTTTGTCACACTATATATTAGGAAGTTGTTTGTTGGAATGTTTTGGTTTGAGGTGTCATATTTTTGCTACAGGAGGAAACCCTTCATGAAAATGCCCCAAAATACCAAAAATAAGCCCAGTAGCACATTTTGATCAATCATATATCTCTATTTTTATGCAACTGAACATCTCAGTTTTTTCGAAGGGGATATTTCAGTATGTAAATTTCAAGAAAAATCGTATATGGCAGGATTTGGAGGGCGAAAAACCTGGCTTTATTACCATCACACACAAAGGAGTTTTTCGTATGTAAGCGTCACATATCCTTTAATACTGTTGGTGACACTGTTAACTATTCTATCTACATGTATGCAAGCTTTGCTCTATATGTGTACATGTACAGTATATACATGTAGACATCTGTAAATAATGAATCACCCACTTGTGAACATGGAATTTTGTTTGTTCTGTCTAATTTAATTAGTTTGACCTGGTGAGCAGAAAAATTAGGTCAATCTCACTGATTGTCACACAATACTTTGTAAAACTTATGTGGGCTAATGTGCTGGGATCATTCATCCCATATACGTATATAGGATGAGTGTGTGCGATGTAGGCTGACCAATCATGATGCTTGACACCAGTTGCAAGCAAGCAACCTCCAAAACAGGGTTATCTCCCCTTCATCCAGTCGATCGACCCTGCCCTCAGTCAATTATACAGGGCAAAAAAACGCCCTGCCAGTCTCCGCACAGTGGGTCTTCACGAAGCCATGTATCCTTTGACAGAGATTAAAGTGTGAGATTATTCGAACTGCTCTGTATCACAAAAACTTGAATTAACCAGAAAATCAACTGCAGCACATCTGGGGGATTTGGCAGACAAAGGACAACAAACAATCGACGATTACAGGTAATTAAATAACTGTTCATCTCTTTACAACAACAACAACATTAGGCCTACATCAAGGCTAATGGTCTTTTGTTTAAAAACAAATCAGCGATGCTTGTTTTGTTGGAATTTTGTCTTGTTTTGGTCCAGCACATTCACATCTGCAAAATTATATATCCTTGCATTTAGTATGCGGATAAGGACTGTTTTTGGCTGGTAAAAATCAGGTTTTGTGAAATGATGTACATGGCTATATGTAAATTGACTGAGGGCAGGGTCGTTCGACTGGCAGAAGGGGAGATAACCCTGTTTAGAGGTTGGCAAGCATGATGTGCTCCAGCAAAGTTTCTCTCCGTGTGTTGCTGATAGGTTTACTAAAATACTGATTACAGCGATGATTCAAATTATATGAGAAAAATAATCCCATATTAACTTGATCATGAGATGAAAGTTCCTATTCACAAGAAGGAAAATACGTTTTCATCTCATGATCAAGTTACATAGGATCCTCTTATTCTCACTGAGCTTCTGTTTCATGACAACATGCATGTGTGATGTAAGTTTGGTTTAGCTAGGCATATTCTTGAGATGTGATGAATAAAAATTTGACTGCTGAAATGTTGCAGGCCGAAATGTCATACCTCTCACTTACTGCCGAAATGTGGTGGTTCGAAATGTCGTCTGCTGAAACAATGTGGATCCAGGAAAACATTCTCAGATACAATTTCTTCTAAATTAAGGGGCGATCAAATAGATTGGTCAACTGACACAAATGTTGAGGGTGCTTGTTTATTGTTAGAGATCCGACTATAATAATAGCAGTTACATGTATTATCCCCAGCTACATCTAGAAAATGCTCAAAATTTGCCTATAGTGCTTAATCCATGGAAATTTAATGGAAAAATAATGAAGATCGATGTTACATGTGTTAATTTGTCATGGCAGTGTAAATGTCATGGTACGGAGAATGTGATGGTTATGGAGGTTGCAAGCATTACACAGATTCGAACTCACCAGCTCCAAGTCCAGCTGAACGATTAAGGCTGAATGGGTCGGGGCTGGACCATAATCATTGGCTGATTCTGTCCTGCGAGCCCAGCCTTGGCGGAAAATAGACACACCATCAGCAGGGTTGGTCACAGGAACCTGTGTGCCATTCTGGTGAAGCGAATAATAATATATGGCACAGACATAACATGCAGGGGTAATCATTGGTCATATTGGTACCGGTATGTCTATTTCAGGGAAGAAATGTATTTTAAACTGTAGATCAAGTATTAATTATGTTCCTAATTTCATTTTCCGTACTTTCCATGACATGCATGGTAGCTGGTTACTTTGGTCAAAAATGCCATTTGACCGATTTAATTTCTTTCTAGGCATGCATGCATACCTAGCTACTTTATCTTGGTAGCCTCCCACTCAAAAAGATAATGGGTTAAATGACTATCGCTATAATGATTACAATTATGAACACAAGCTGGCTGATCCTGGTCCAACCATCTTCATAAACAAGTCGACTTCTCCGTTCACACTTCAAATTAGCCTTGATAGATCAGCGTGCTGGCTCTCTTCAAAAGCATTTATAAATCGACACGAAATTACATTGACTTCAAATCCCTTTGAATTTTGAAAAGTGCTACAGCAGTGGGTTAATTATCGATTGGCTGTCATATGTATCCTACCGCCATATTAGGAGGAATGAACTAATATACTGCGGGAATACATCACACTACAAACAGTCATTGGGTATGTTCTGATAGGTTCATCTCTGATTTGTACGTTACGTTTACACCTCACATCTGAATGCTTTCAGTGGTCCGATCTGTCAAGTCTAATTCAAAGAGTGAACAGGGAAGTCGACTTGTGTATAAGGATGGGTCCAACATTCATGTGAAATTTATGAAGACTAATGTCATTGAAATCACACTGATGCCATGATCATCCAGCTGTTGTAGATGTACATAGGAGAGAGAGAATCAAGGTTTAATGTAGCGTTCAGCAATATTTCAGCTATATAGTGATGATCAAACAAAATTGAAGATGTACATAGTCTTATACACCGAACGAGAGGAAACATGTGGAGATGCAATGTATGGATTTCCATTATATACCCACCCTAACGTACACTCCTTTACTGGCTGTCTCATCAAGTTCTGCATATGATCCTCCCATTCCAGGAACCTGTAATAGATCCTTGGTCATCTCGTTGTACACCTCATACATCTGCAGGTTAACCAGCGCTGAGTGACGGTTCACCTTTGTGTCATATAAGTATTTGTTGTTATCTGAATTGTAAAATAAAACAAGAGTCCTTGAGGCTTCAATATACGCCCACACAGTGGTCAGATTAATATTTGTGATAACACATTTAAATTTATGAATGAAAGCTTCTTGATCGAGACTTCAGTGACCCTGGCCTTGATATTCGACCTCTAAATCAACCCATTTCATTTTTTCTTCCTAGTATGGGTATTAGAACACCCAACATTTGGCTACATAATCCATATCCTACAAGTGGAGATATCACTTGGAGAACTGAAGTTAATCGATACACCTTAATATCAACAGGTTTATTTATAATGCCATTAGTTTGAGGTATGTCTGAAATTCTGTCACATTTTTCAGTCCTGCACTGGAGTTTATAGCCCTGACATCAGTATTTTCAACTATTTTCTGGTGTTCAGGTGCAGCGACCTTGACCTTTGCATGAACTTTGACCTCAAAATCAGGCATGGTATATGATCAATCAAACTGTATTGAATAACTGCTGTGATTGGTTATTGTCAATACATATAGGTAGACTACATAGAAATGGCTGTTCACAAATTGTAAAAAGCTGATCCTTAAACAAGAAGTTTGTTTGAAGTAACAAGGTTCAACAATCGATGGTCTAGATCAGCAGCCCTATTTCTTTCATATTATTTTTGACATATATTATTTTGACAAGGTCCTTCAAAAAGGAAGTTCTGAAATTAGTTTATATAGGTTAGCATACCCATATACATGATATAGCCATGTGAAGAATATGTTACTTCTATCAAGTTTGATGTGATAACAATGATCCACAGTATTTCGGCTATTTCGGCTGACAGTGATAACTCAGAAAGTAACTGAATGAATGTTTGAATGTATTGGATAGGTAACCTGGGTGACAGGTACCACAAACACAGGCACGGCGGAGCCGGGGGCGGGGCGGGGGCGGGCCGGGGGAGTGGCTACGGGGGCTGAAGCCCCCCCCAATAACTTGACAAACTTTTCTAAAATTCATATGATGTCAACGCAAAAATACTTCAATGAATACGTATTTTCGAAATGAATAGTAAAATGAAATGTCTGCTTCGCATATCTGTCGCATAACTAAAACTATTTACAACTGTCCAGCATTAGTGGGCCAGCCAAAGCTCTAGAATTTTTTTTACCGGCATTGTTTAGTAATTTTTAGGCTCACAAAAGGTATATAGAGTGACGCGAAAACACCTATATCTGTATTGAATGCAGATTTTCATTTCCGACGAGTTTAAACCATGAGAGACATCCTTGCTTATTCACATGATTTACAAGTTGTGTTTGTAAAATGCTACACGCTCTAGTACAATAGCAAGTCAATTATGACTGCATGACTACTCCAAAAATCGACCAAATACTCGCCTCTGATTCTCGTTGTTGATGACTTCCTTCACTACATGTATATCAACCAATTTGTACGTATTCCATCACCTTGGTTGATATAGCGAATGAATTCGTCAACAATGAGAATCGGTTCTTTCCTATGGACATACAGGAGCATGTAGTGGACCCAGGTAAGTTTTCACCCCACGTACCGGTAGTGCAGAAGTTGAACGTTCGCTGACGGCAGTAGAATTTTCAATATAAGGTACATGAATCACTAAGGAGACAAAAGGCTCCCCGACAAGTAGAAAAAATCTCTGTGCCAGTGACATGATAGAAGCTTAATGAACCTTTGGATTGAATATATTTGGATTGATATATATTTAAATTATTTATACTTCCGAACATCATTTTGCTTGACGATGAATATTTAATAAATGTTGGGAAAACCGGCAACACCAATAGGGTTTACATGGGCGAGAATTTCTTGTTTTATTGCTCGGAAATATGCTAGAATGCCTCTCTGGCCATATAAGACCCCTGGAGCTTCCGGGGCCTAGGCGGCCCCTGCACCCTCGCCTAATTGTGCTGTGAGATGAATTGATTCCACCGTGCCTGAAACACTGATATTTTATGAATGGCCTAATTTTTGTATCCCTGATAAGAACATCTGAGTTAAAAGAGATTATCTACTATTGTAACAAACCGTTCATTCAGCTTGCTAAAGACATGGTCTTTGTATGATGTCAGTGTGTGAGGTTGTCTACTATTGTAACAAACTGTTCACTCGCCTTGCTAAAGACATGGTCTATGATGTCAGTGTGTGAGGTTGTCTAGTATTGTAACAAACCGTTCATTCACCTTGATAAAGACATGGTCTATGATGTCAGTGTGTGAGATTGTCTACTATTGTAACAAACCGTTCATTCACCTTGATAAAGACAGGGTCTATGATGTCAGTGTGTGAGATTGTCTACTATTGTAACAAACTGTTCATTCGCCTTGCTAAAGACATGGTCTATGATGTCAGTGTGTGAGGTTGTCTACTATTGTAACAAACCGTTCATTCACCTTGATAAAGACATGGTCTATGATGTCAGTGTGTGAGGTTGTCTACTATTGTAACAAACCATTCATTCACCTTGCTGAAGACAGGGTTTATGATGTCAGTGTGTGAGGTTGTCTACTATTGTAACAAAACCTTCATTCAACTTGCTGACCACATAGTCTATGATGAGTGTGAGATGGTCTACCATTGTAACAAACCTTCATTCATCTAGTTGAAGACATTGTCTGTGATGTGACAATGTCTGCTATTGTAAACATGAGATTGATCTAATCAAAACTCCTCGGCTTTCCCCAAGTGATTGTGACCCAGTGATTGTGACCCATGTGTAGTGTGAATTGGGGAAGAGATAGTTCTATGTGGGATGATCAAGATATACGGTAGTACATTCAGGCATATAGGACAGAAATAGAAAATTATATATCTGTAAAGGGGCATAACTCTGTAAAATATGGGTCGAGGGAGCCACTTTCGATAGGCATCTGACTTAGCACTCTGTAAAATAAGAACCGAGACGAATAAGCTGTACCGAACATGGATCTGCAGATTGAACTTGTACATTCAGCTACAGATAACAAAATTGGAGATTATTACATCCGAAAGGGGCATAACTCCATAAGCCGAGGCGAGTTATCCTTTGTTGGCTTGTAGAATACAACAATATAAATAAGTTTCCAAAATATAGTAGCTATACCGAACACAGTTCTGCAGATATAGTTCGTTACATTCAGGCATATAGGACAGAAATAGAAAATAATAAATCAGTAAAGGGGCATAACTCTGTAAAGTATGGGCCGAGGGGAGCCACTTTCGATAGGCGTCTGACTTAGCACTACTGTAAAATAAGAACCGAGATAAATTAGCTGTACCGAACACGGATCTGCAGATATAACTTGTATATTCAACTACAGATAACAAAATCGGAGATTATTACATCCGAAAGGGGCATAACTCCATAAGCCGAGGTGAGTAATCCTTTGTTGGCTTGTAGAATACAACAATATAAATAAGTTTCCAAAATATATTAACTATACCGAACACAGTTCTGCAGATACAGTTGGTTACATTCAGGCATATAGGACAGAAATAGAAATTAATAAATCTGTAAAGGGGCAGAACTCTGTAAAATATGGGCCGAGGGAAGCCACTTTCAATAGGCGTCTGACTTAGCACTAGATAAATAAGTGTTGAAAATTTGGTGGTTGGATCTCAAACGCGTTAACGGACGGACGTACGGACGGACGGACGTACATGGCAACGACAATACCCCGAGGCCAAAATGGCCGAGGTGTAAAAACCTTCATTCAATTTACTGAAGACATGGTCTATGATGAGTGTAAGATGGTCTACTATTGTAACAAACCTTCATTCATCTAGTTGAAGACATTGTCTGTGATCTGACAATGTGTACTATTGTAACAAACCTTCATTCAATTTGCTGAAGACATGGTCTATGATGAGTGTAAGATGGTCTACTATTGTAACAAACATTCATTCAATTTGCTGAAGACATGGTCTATGATGAGTGTGAGATGGTCTACTATTGTAACAAACCTTCATTCAGTTTGCTGAAGACATTGTCTGTGATGTGACCATGTCTACTACTGTAACAAACCTTCATTGAATTTGCTGAAGACATGGTCTATGACGAGTGTGAGATGGTCTACTATTGTAACAAACCTTCATTCAACTTGCTGAAGACATGGTCTATGACGAGTGTGAGATGATCTAATATTGTAACAAACCTTCATTCAGCTTGCTAAAGACAGTCTATGATGTGACAATGTCTACTATTGTAACAAACCTTCATTCAATTTGCTGAAGACATGGTCTATGATGAGTGTAAGAGGGTCTACTATTGTAACAAACCTTCATTCAACTTGCTGAAGAGATGATCTATTATGAGGGTGACAATGCCAGGTCTGCTTCCACTCTCCCCACCCACAGTGTACGACTTCCCTGACCCACTCTCTCCACCAACCAGCACACACGTATTGAAGCCAGCGATGAATAAATCCACCATGGAATCCACGCCAGTTTTGTAGACCTCATAGTTGGAGCTCTCCTGTCTCAGTACAGTCTGAAAGCTGAATGATATCCTTGTATGTATGTCGTGGACTTAAAAATTACAATCGTCTTGAATGTTAATTGTTATTTATAAAAACAGTTATTGAACATATCGGAATGGCAATTAATGAGTTAATATGATTTAACGTCACTTTCAACACTATTTCAGGGTATATCATGATGTCGGTTCCTATTCCTTTTCACACCCGGAAACCACACGGGTAGGGGCCTATTCCTTTTAGCACCAGAGACCCCACAGGTGGGGTCCTATGTATTCCTTTTCACACCCAGCATCCCCACGGGTGCCCCAGTTAGTCGCCTCTTACAACAAGCTCTCTGAGGAGCTGAGACCCATTCTTACCATGACCTGGAGTGTGCACGACACCCCAGGTCAATCCACGGGAGCCTCAGGGGCGAATGGCAATTAACTACATGTAGCTTTAAACCTGGTACACTAAGCACATGGGTAATTCAATGTAACCTGGACATAGGGTATGATCTAATAATAATTCAATCCTCCTATTAAAATCAATCACACCCAATTCTGGGGACAAATTTCAATACGTTGTTCTAATAAAATTGGTCACTATATAAAATCATTGAAAAAACAAAGAAAAAATGGGTTATATGCATGATTTCGAACCATTTTGTCAACTTCATGCTCTAATAAATTTGACCACCCCCAGATTTATGGTAGGAAATTAACCTTTTCTTCTGATTATAAATAGCTGTTCATCATGGTAGTATAACATCATGGCTCAAAGTTACTACTATGGTATTTTTAATACAAATTTGCTTGCATCAGTTTTTGTAACGTAAGTCATGCTCTGAACTTCCCAAAATAATATCTTCATCATTATCCAGAAAAATACTTCCCCTCTGATTAAGGTTGGGTCTGAAGACCACCATAACCAGTAGATGATACATTTGAATGTATGTTTGTATAAACTGGGTCAAAGTTATTCTAACGCAATTTACAAATTAAGATGTGGCAGAAAACTGCTTTCAACTGATTTTTGCTCCTATTTACTAAAGCAGTGGTTTAAGCAAACAATATCCATCCATGTACATGAGGAATGAGGCAGTGAAGTGTACTGTAATGGTGAACCCAGTTCTCCTGGAGGTTCCCCAATTTCAGTTTCAAGGGGCCCCTATGGGTTACCATGTAATTACTTTCATGTTAAACATATATTTAACTCTGAAGCATATGCCCCATGTAGGTTACCATAGGTTACTATTCTCTGGTTATGGTAACCTGTGTAAACAGGTTTACTGCCAAAACATTACAGTTTACAGCACATCTGGCAATCTATCATACATCTAATATACATGTACCAGTAACCTTATTGTGAAAGTTAACAGATATCAGGGAGTGCAGGTAACATCAGGGGACACAACTCCATATTTCCAAAAAAGGAGTTATTCCCCTTGATGTGACAGGTTCCAAAGCATTGGATTAAGAATGTCACCATATTAACAAGCACAACACCAATAGCACTCCTGTGAGGGCATGACATTCAGTTGAATTATCATGATGGTAGACTGAAGAACTATGTTAAAAGTACTGACAAGATTAGGGTTTTATCAAGCTCAGGCCATTGTCACTTGATTGGTTGTTTAGCATGACCTGCCCTCATCTAAATTTTGAGGAGAAAAAATTAAAATAGATGGATTTACATTTTCATGAGTAAAACTTGCTCACTTTCTTTATATTCATATACAATTGATCTGCAATTTAATAATTAATAATAAATAATTATAGCATCTAGCATGTGTATTTTAAAAATCAAGGTCATGCTAAACAACCAATCAAGTGACAATAGCCTCAACTCAGCAGATAACCATGCAGGTCTATATATGTCATGTCTACTCTAACAATGGGCTTACTTGCAATAGGTTCCCCCTGGTCGACTAGTGATTCTGTGAAGGCTGTCACTGTGGACATTTGGTGGGCCGGTGTCATGGCGACTCTGTGGCCTCACCCTTGCAATAACATCAATGTTCATTGTCAACTAGGGCCTCCAATCAAATCACCTGTAAAGAAGAAGAAAAACAATTGCTGTATATTTAGCTATAGATGGTATAACTGCTTCCAAGAATCTCACTAAATTGAAAAATTTGAGGACTACAATAGCTCAAAAGCCTTTTTGTCAGTTTGAGGACAACAATAGCTCTCAGCCCTTCTGTCAGTTTGAGGGCAACAATATAGCTCTCAACCCTTGTCAGTTCGAGAACAACAATAGCTCTGAACTCCTGTGTCAGCTGTACAAGACAATCAGCTACAAGACAATACAAACACGTATATTCACAGAGACCAGGTCTGTGCAGCATGTTAGAAAGTGTGTGTGGGTTGAATCAGTTATCAATTTTAGGCCACATGTCATTTTACCTATTACACCTTTTTTTAATTATTTTTGTTTATTTTCATTTCCTGCTTTGATGCACTATTTCTCACTTTGAACATGTTGAAATGATCAGTAAAAAGTTAAACCTCATTCAAAGACACATCAACACTGATGAAGGAAATGACAAGATTGACAAAAATAATATCCTCCCCTGGAAAGTCGCATCAGGGGAGGTAACTCATTTGTTTAAATATTCTCAAACTTGGAAATCGAATGAGGTTGGCCAAAGTTTACTTTGAATAATAAGTAACGGATATGAAAAGTAAAACCCTATGGATCACTTTGGAAAAACAGTCTGGCCAGAAACAAGGAATCAATTGTCATTAACTTAAAGTGGGGGCTGGTACCATTATTCAGTATCAAAAAGTTCAGTACTAAATTTATAATGAACATGGAACTGGAAATATTACACAGATGGATGGACAGATACAGAAATCTTCTTTGCCATGAATTGAGGTGTACATGTAAATGAAAACTAATCACAGTCCACATTCCTAAACTCATCATCAACGATAAATACAAGTAACATTTAAGTACCCGTGATTTTCAAAGACACACCCCAATTTTCAATTATTTTCTGATTTTTTTGGCATGGAAACAATTGCTGTTCTTTTTAGCACAGTCCTACTTAACATCTAAAACTCCAGTCGAATTTGCGAAGATGTTGTTTGATTCAGCACAGTATTATTTGGGAGCCAAACAAATTATGCCATGAGTCCAGGGCTGAATAATTATGCAATGAGTCCAGGGCTAAATCCATCAATAAAGACCCTAAATGACTCTCTAGAGTCTAACTGAATACCAATGAGCCTGGGTTAAAGGATACTCAATTTTTGACAGCGATGTTCTGTTTTGAGAATCTCTTCAATAGTTAGTTTCTGACCTGATCAGGTAATGAGTACCAAAAGTGAACTCCCTTGGTTCCAAACAAGCATTATCATGGTATTAAACTTGTATTTGTATGTGGTACCATAGTATCCAAAATGGCTGTTAAATGTGGGAATTAATGTTCCGGATCTATAGACAAGACCGCGGAATATAATACGAGAAAAGCTTCTCACCCCAAATAGGTGAACACTATTTGAACAGAAATTGTTGAAATAATGCCTACTATCTAGTCTGTACTACATTCGATTGTAGGACATTTAGACATATCTGTCCAACATAAATATACATAAATCTGTGATATGAAAAACAGAATATAGTCAGTTCAATTATGTCTTCAAAGGAACTCAATGTACATGTACTATCTTCTTTAACCTGCCATTTTACTCATGCTAGTTATGTAGATTTACTACATGACCGGTCTTTGAGGAGTATACAATCTGTAAATACAGAATCCCTCCCCATAAATTGGAGATCGAAACAGGGTGGTATGTCAATAAACAACACACTGATAGGGTATGTAGGCAATGTTCCTCAGATTCAATCAAGGATGAATCCCATTTCCTTTTTGCCTGTCTAAAATATCTTAATGTTAGTAATACTTTCAAATAATATCAAATAATCAAACATTATTCTTGTTTTAATAGTCTCAGTAACACAACTAAATTCTATTTAGTATTCAACTATCTGTCTGAATCAATACTTGATCATACAATTTATTAATCAATGCGAAATAATCAGACAGTAACAGAATCTACAGTGTGTTGGTTATTTTAAAATGTTCTATTATATGTATCTCACAATTTATGTATACAGTGTATCACCTAGTTCCGAACCACTAAACAGTCGGCACCTGCTACTGGCCACAGTTTATACCCTAAATCTAAAGGTTGAAATATATGTCTGCTGATAGCTCTGGTATAGCCTTGTTCTATACTACGTGAGAACAACTGTTGTTCTCACGTAGTATGGAACAAGGCTATACCAGAGCTAGTCTGCTGCATGATATGGCAATAAAAGTTTTTCTAGATGATTTGCAAATATAGCAATAAATGGTCGGCTTATTCATGACGTTCATTACCCAGTTTAGGGTCAAACTTCCAGTTTCAAATCGGATCGTTTTCTTAAGATCTAAATATGTCCCAATAGCAATTTACCTGCCTAAACTCACTGGGAAGAGGACTACGGTATCCATATATAAATCCATGCAAAGATAACACAACCTTAACATCTTCAACATATCAAATTTAAATCCCGAAGATTGGAGCATATGATCGCGCTTCCACTTTTCAAATCACCAAGGGACGTCACTCCATTCGAATTCTGCATCCTTTAACATAGCGCCAAAATGTGATTCGGAACTAGGTAAAGGACACGGACTTACTTTCCGTAGAATAAAACGAATTCTAAGAACGGGATCGACTTAAATTTTACGTGGTAGGTTATTTAATAATTTTATGCTATTCTGATACAGAAAACCTCAACCACCTCCTCCTAGTTTTCATGGATTAGGCCGACAAACATATATCACATATAGAAACAGCTAGAGCATAAATCGCCATCCGCTCGACATTGGCCGACACACAAGTTCAGATTTCTCTCTTCAAACGAAGGTCTGGCTGATGCTGAACTTGTTTACAATTAATTATATTTTTCAGCCATGCAAGTTTGGTATTTTTAACGCCATGTATCACAAACAAATGCAGCCGTGAATCTGGACTGACCCGGATCTGGGAAAGATTCAGAACTAGGAAATTGTCTGTATGTGTTGTATTGACTATATGACCAGCCAGTGACGGTACGCAGTGTTACACTTTTTAGGAAACAAAATACCATAAACATATCTTTTGAATATCCGAAAATAGAGAGGGGTAGATTATGTCAGGGTTGGGTGGAGGAATATCATTCCGCTGGGTGGGGAATGTGTCCGGGGTAGTTCAACAAGCTGAACCCTGCTGACATTTAATTTTGTGATACTGACAATGCAGGGTTCAGCCGTTAAACCAAAATTTCCTATCGCAAAATTTTCGGCCTCCCGACCTAGCTAAAAGCGGGTGGATTTGGGCTCACAAAAATCGATAATACCTACCGCTTTGCACTCGCTTGGATAGAATACATATTTGCCTACTTCCCTGGCCATTTATTTTCTCCGTCCAGCTTCTTTAATTTCCATAAACGGCAAAAGAAAAAAAAATCATCGCGGCTGATCTTCCAAAAACGAAATCCACCGCCATTTTGAAAATATCACTATGGTGACACGAGACTGATCATACCTCGATTGTAATTTCGGGACTGTAGACGGGAAGGTCGGAAACGGCAAAAACTGGTGCACGTGATGGTGACACCATAGTCATCCACACCGGCCTGAATAACCTGAGGGAAGAAGATGACATATCCACATGTATGAAGAAGTATTCTAACCTCATCATTAACATTCAAACCCGTTACCCTTCCTCCCAAATTATTGTGTCTAAACTTACGCCGGTGAAAGACAGACATTTGGATATACAACGGGCTCTGCTGAATGCTACAATGGAATCCATGCTTACCAAAGTAAACATCCCCTGCGTGGATCATAACAATTTATCATTCCGTGGATTGATCAAGGAATCGCTCTACTCCACTGATGGCCTTCACCTCTCAGATCAAGGCACACGTGTCCTGGCAGCTAACCTGATTAATGGCATCCGTCCTACTCATACTGTGAATTCTGGGGCATATCGTGAGGGCTCCAGAGGTAACCAGCGTGACAACCAGGGCTCCAGAGGTCACCAGCGTGACAATCAGTGGAAACGCCTTAGACGGGATGTTGACTTTCATCAAAATAATACATTGCACAACAAACACATGGCCTGGGACAAACGCAGTAGTGAAGATAGACGCAATAACACAGTGCTCAGTCAAGATTTTTCTGATCACTACCGCAACTGGGAATGCGATGCCCGATACCATGATGACACACGTATGTCCACCCCCAAAGAGTCTCCAAGGCAACATGATTATCCCGCTTCGTACGACAGATGGAACCAATACGACAATTATGGATACACGTCTGGAGCTCATCATGCTAGTGATCCGTACATGTTATGGGATGAATATAGTCAAAGGGACAGTTGCTATCCACGAAGTTACTAATATCTGTAGTTACTACAGTTGCGAGATTTATCTCCCCCTGTGTACTTGACTCATCTGACTCTTTTTACTCATCCATCGTACTGCTCTGACCAACATTCATCCGAAATAGTTAATTCAAGCAGAGTACCGTGATTTTTTTTTTTTTATATATATATATATTTTTTTTTATACAGATTTGTACATGTACAGAGTTGGATGCAGGGTCTCACAGCGTCCTTATAAAGGACACTATAATATAAAATCCAATGACCATTTTTCCACAAAATCAAATGACTCATAGATTAAAGTGAATATCAGGGGCAAAAGGCACTGTAGTTTGTGTAAAACAATCAAAGAACACAAACTTACAATATTTTGGCATGTTCAACACCATTTGAGTGATATTTGCCATTTTATAAAATTGCAGTTTTTCTTTCAAATAACGACATAGCTATTTTCAAACAAGGACTTTGGCGAAAATCCTGCATCTAACCTGTATGTAATTGCATTGTGAGTATCCGCAGATATGATTCAATGTCAATGGTTTAATTCACAAATGAGCTTGTCATAAAGGATACCGGTAATCTGAATGGTAATAATTTGGAGATTTTGGAATTTAATATTTCAGAGTAATAATCTCCTTGGTGTAATTGAATTTATGTAATCAAATACATGATGTAGATCAAGGAATAATGTGTTGCTAGTCATTGGAACTAAATAATGGATTTGATTCTCATAGCAGATTAATTACAATTGACATTCCACATCTGAATAAATAAATAAATGCCTAGATATTACTCAAGGAATATGATTAATGAATCTCTCAATCAATTGTATTACTCTGTCAGACGTTTGTATCTCTAGACAGAAGAACTGCCATTTTGTAGTTCATCAGTTGAATTTTTAATCCTACAATTCACAGTATCTCCATCAATTGTCATAATGACTTGATTTAATATTTGATCAGACCTAGATGATCTACAAATGCCATGTTATAGCTCTAGTCAGTCAATCTAGTCATTCATGGCTCACCAATATTTGTTCACAAGCTTGGCTCATTTGTATAATGTTATATATAATATATGTGATGTCAGTAAACATGACAAATCCTGGTGCTGGTGTGGTTGACACATAAATTTCTATTAATTAACCACAGGCACACTTAATCACTTTTCTTTATTAGTATTGTCACTTCCTTTCGGTCTACTGTATCTGTATAACTTCCTCAGCATGACCAAACACACTTCTCATACATGTACGTCAGCTAACTCACTGAGGATAGCCTCTTGGAATATTAATGGTGTGATGCATTTATTGCATGGATCTAGGCTTAACAAGTTGCACGACAAAGCGGTTGTAAATGTGTTGTCAGAGTTCGACATTGTTGGAATTTGTGAAACCCATGCGGACACTTTCACTGATATATCATTACCAGGATTTACTATTATAGGCAATAAAACACGCGCCAAACACCAGAGAGCACGCAAGTGCTCTGGTGGTGTAGCTGTCCTGGTCAAAGATGATATCAAGGCCGGTGTAACGCTATTTGATTTACTGGAATGTAACTCTACTGTTTGGGTTAAACTATGTAAACATTTTTTCGGTTTGGAGAGTGACATCTTTGTATGTTTCTGTTATGTCCCTCCAGAAGGCTCGACATTTGGTCGAGAGTTTGCAAATGGTATTTTTGATCAACTTGAACAAGGGATCAATATATATAGTACACTTGGTAAGGTTATTCTTTGTGGTGATCTTAATGCACGAACAGGCCACCTAAATGATTTTATAGATGAAGATGAATGTGAGGCAGACTTTATTCCGTTACCTGTAACATATAGTTATGATAAAATATCTCCCCGCAATTCAATGGATAATACTGTACTCAATATGGGAAGAAGGCTTATTGATCTGTGTATCTAGTCACTGTAGAATCCTTAACGGTCGCAGTTTTGGTGACCCATTTGGTGACATCACATGTGTTAATTGTATGGGCTGTAGTGTGGTTGACTACATTGTCACCAGCCATACATTGTTATCTTCAGTTCTGAACATGACGGTACACCCCCTCTATTGCGTCTCCGATCACAAACCGGTTTCTCTAAAACTGAAAACTGGCCTGTGGAGATATACAGATACCACATCCAACTGTGATACTGATATGAATCCCCTACCATCCAAATATATTTGGGATCAGGATTGTGAATCCACTTTTATCAATAACTTAGTTGCTAATTTAGATGTAATACAACGTTCTGTTCACAAGGAGCTGGAATGTGATACATGTGATGTTGATAAATGTATTGATGTGATAGCTAAGTCACTTATTTCGGCTGCTGATGACAGCCTAAAACGAGTATCTTCCACACGGAACAAGAAACAGAATCAACCTCTTAGAAAACCTTGGTATTCCAAGGAATGCAAGCAACTACATACAGAAATGAATAGATATAACAAAGCTTTTAATCAAGATCAAAATAACCTTCTTCTGAAAACCAAATACTTCGCAACGCAAAAAGAATATAAACATACAACCAGGAAATGTAGACGTGACTATAGACAAAATATTCTTGCAGAGCTAGATAAAGCCAGTGATGCTAAAACAGCTTGGGGTCTGTTCCACAAGCTAAAGGAAGAGGGGAAAAATGACTATGCCAATAGAATTGATATAGATCAGTGGTATAAGCATTTCAGGAGCCTTCATAGCTCAACAGTTTCATCGTTTGAACCGGAGGATTCTGGGTGCGGTGAGTTTGGTGAAGTACCAAACCCCCCACATTCTAATATTTTGAACAATCCTATTACTGATAAAGAGCTGAATGAGGCAATCAACAAGCTGAAAAATAAAAAAGCATGTGGCAATGATTCCATCTGCAATGAAATGCTCAAGGCTATTCACCCATACTTGCATGATATTATACTTCAAATTTTTAACAAAATGCTTTCGAGTGGAACCTTCCCCTCTAAATGGAGTGAAGGTATAATAGTTCCAATCTATAAAAGTGGATCTCCACTGGACCCCAACAATTATAGGGGAGTCACTTTGACCAGTTGCTTTAGTAAACTGTTTTGCTTGATATTGAATGAACGCCTAGTAGAATTTATAAACACAAAAGGGCTATTGTCTAAATTACAAATTGGCTTTAAAAAGAATAACAGATCTTCTGACCATGTATTTGTACTCAAAACTTTGATAGACAAGTATTGTAACCAAGTGCCAGGTGACAAACTGAGATGTCTAAATCACTGAATTACATATAGCTGTTAAATATCATATATATTCTTTATGTAGACTGACATCTTTTGTAAACTATTTCACTTGCCTATTTGAATCAGACATCTGTTGTTTTACTGAACTGAACCCCTGGGTTGTCATATATGTATTTGGGAACAAAGGTGCTGCCAAGTCGCAGATATTGTCTGACAACTCAGCATGTAGAACTCGTTTAGGCCAGTCCAGTAATTATCGTATCTTTGATGTCCTACTGTTTAATTCAAATCAAATCCTGTCATTTTAGCATAAAACCACTAGTTCGTAAATGTTAGTCAGTTTGGTATCCAGCTCGAGAAGAGACAACATTGATCTATGTTAAGTCTGGTACCCAGCTTTCCGGAAAGACGTTGTTAGACCTTTAATCTACATGTAAGTTATTACACAGATTCTACAGAGTGGAAACCACATGTTATGAGAGAAAAACCTTTTAAGAATCTGTTATATTGTACATGATTGCACACCAGGATTTACTGGAATTATATGTTAAAGTTGGAACTGTCTTCTTGAAGTTGGAGTTTACTTTCATTCTATACTTATTGAGTGTCACTAGGTTAAATGCTAGCTCCCCCCAAATAACCCTTTGTGATAACCAGTCAGTCAACCTGGTTATAGTATACTAGAAACAAGAAGAAATTATTCACTGCCTTTATTGACCTCAGGAAGGCCTTTGATTCCATATGGCATGATGCACTATTCTTCAAGCTGAAAAAGGCTGGAATAGGTGGTAATTGGTTGCAGGTGGTCAGTAAAATGTATAGTTTAGGCCAAGCCGGAGTTAAAGCCGGTTGTGGAGTTAGTAAATTATTCCCAGTTACCCGAGGGGTTCATCAAGGGAGTGTCCTTAGCCCCACTCTCTTTAATTTATTCATAAATGATCTCTTGGTGAATCTTAGTACACCAAAATCTCCAGTTCTATGGGACGAGCAAGTGCCCGGATTGGCATATGCTGATGATTTAGTATTATTGTCGACTGATAAGCAAGATCTACAACGTAAACTAGACATACTCAATGATCAATGTTCAACGTTGGCATTTATCAATCAATGGTGACAAGTCTAATGTGGTTGTATTTGGCCAGAATCAATGCCCCAGAGACGTTTACAATATTGGGGGTGTGCCATTGAAATGTGTAGCCAGTTATAAATACTTAGGTATTACTTTCCAGGGTAATGGAAACTTTAACAAGGCAGTATCCAACCTTACCTTAAAAGATAAAAGGGCTCTATTCTCTTTGCGCAATTCGATCGACTCCTTTAACTTAAATGTGAACAGTTGCTGCGGACTGTTTGACTCGTTAATTAAACCTATTATACTGTTTGGCTCTGAGGTTTGGGCAGGATACTGCTTTGGTAATGGAGACATCCATTCAATGCTTTTTAAAAGCACAGAGGTGGAAAATGTACATCTTAGATTCTGTAAACAGTTACTTGGAGTTGGTTCAAAAGCTGTCAACTTGGCCGTTCTTGGAGAATTTGGTAGATTTCCTTTAGTACTCCATTCCATCACCAACTGCATTAATTATCTGTTTCACATATTTAACTCTGAACCTTCATCATTATTATATAAAGCATACTTGGAACAAGCAGAGGAAAGTAGATCTAGCACTACCAACAATTGGGTCCAGTTCATTAAAAAAACCCTGATATCTCTCAAAAGCTATCACATCTGGGAAAATCAAGGCTGTAAATATCCGAAAGCTGCAGTCAGGTTTATTCTCAAGGAATTGCAGAAGGTATATAAAATGGATTGGAAAAATAATATTGAAAATATGAGTAAGCTTGATAGCTACAGAACCTTCAAAAGCAACTTTGAACAATCATCTACTATATTAAATATCCGTAATAAATCTTTGAGATCTGCTTTAGTTAAACTGCGCATAAGCGCACATCCGCTGCAGATCGAGAGGGGTAGATACTTAAGGCCTAAACCACCCAGATGTGACAGACTTTGTACACATTGTAATATGATAGAATCTGAGCTACACTTTTTACTTGAGTGTAGGCATCACCTTGATAGAAGAATGGTTTTATTTTCCAAGTTACAGAATGTATCCCCAGGTATACAATCTATGAGCAATGATGCCATGTTTATATATCTAATGCGATCGAAGAATCCAGTTATTGTCCAAGCCCTAGCATTGTATACAGCGGAGTGCTTCTCTACTTATACTGATCGCATTGTCAACCAACGTTAACTGACGAGTAATACTCATTATGTTTATAATATACCCTGACTTGAGTCTTAATGTACAGGTATCATCAGTGCAGAGCTCTTGAATACATTTGCTCGTTATCAGGGAGTAGCATCTGTTACTCTATAATATACTATACACAGTACATCTGTATATGTCATTACATACTAGACAGGTTAATATTTCATATAGATCTGTATCTACGGACCTTGCTGTTACTACTACTGTTATGTTTTTGTCTTGTGTGTAATTGCCTTTGGCCCTCTGTGGCATATCTGTGCAAATAAATGATTCTGATTCATAAGGCTGTCACATTATCTGCTTTTAAATGTAAAATTGTAACTATCGGTATCAAGCATAATAGAAGGCACATACTGAAAAAGGTGATTCACAGGATTTTTCATCTCCCTGAGCGACTGGATCGACTGAGCAGATTCAGTTTTTCACACTCTTGTAATTCTGAATTTAGAATAACATCACGCGAGATAATCAGGGTCACGTGATAGTGTTCCAAAATGGCGGTGGATTTCGTTTTTGGAAGATCAGCCGCGATGATTTTTTTTTCTTTTGCCGTTTATGGAAATTAAAGAAGCTGGACGGAGAAAATAAATGGCCAGGGAAGTAGGCAAATATGTATTCTATCCAAGCGAGTGCAAAGCGGTAAGTATTATCGATTTTTGTGAGCCCAAATCCACCCGCTGTTACCTAGGCCGAAAATCTTGCGATAGGAAATTTCGGTTCAACGGCTGAACCCTGCATTGTCAATATCACAAAATTAAATGTCAGCAGGGTTCAGCTTGTTGAACTAGTCTGCTAGTGTCCGGGGGAGCTGATGTCGGAGTGGGAGGTGGGGTGACCAGGTACGTCAGGGAAGGAATGTTTACGCTCCACTACATTCAGGAGGTGATTAAATTTATTAGAGTGACTGATCCAAATCAGAATGTATGCATTCTCACTAATCGATATTTCAATTTTTCAAGTGACAATTTTTTAAGTTAACAAAACGCCACCCCACTTTAACTTTAAGTTCATGTGAGTTGTTGTTGTTGTATATCAGTAAATCCATGAGCTGTAGTTGTTCCTGCTAAACTTGTCTGGAACGACAAAGGTAAACAAAGCAGACACTAGCGATACCTTCTTTTAACGTGTCAATGCCACGTGGAGATATTTGGATTAGTATAGGATCATCGCCTGAGAAAACAAACAGTAAACTTTGTTGTTGTTGTCCTTCGCGACAATAGATTATTCTTTCGGGACTCCAGTTCGAAAGAGTTACAGGTGCGCTGGGTTGAAGCGCATTCAGAGTTTTCTCCCCTGTAGTCTTCTTCGACACAGAGCCAAAATGTCAGTGGAACAACACAGCCTACTAAC
This sequence comes from Hanleya hanleyi, assembly GCA_036873755.1. Classification (NCBI taxonomy): domain Eukaryota; kingdom Metazoa; phylum Mollusca; class Polyplacophora; order Lepidopleurida; family Hanleyidae; genus Hanleya; species Hanleya hanleyi. The sequence goes on along the minus strand of JAVTVY010052939.1, from coordinate 1,893 downwards.
TTTATTTCCCATCCCACTAACTTTATTTCCTGAAAAAAGCAATGCATTCCGATTGGGGTGGGTGGGGTAATATTTTAACACATCATTGCAGATGCATAACATTGCATATTCTTGTCCTCATACTTAATATATACATGTAAATTCTTATGAATATTCCCAATTTACTTTAGTTATTCTTAACATTATATATAATATAATTTATTTTATTATTATATATATTTTTTTGTTCCTATTTATTCATTTCTCTGCCCAATAATCCCTTTTAGAGCTTCCCTTTTGTCGATATTGCTTTAGTTTTGGTGTTGACAGGTTGTAGAACTTCGTGCGCAGAGAGCAGCAGTCCATGTTCGAGGATATGCATCGAAGTTTGGGAAGTATATACTCTTGAATTTAGGAGCTGACGGATACTTCGATCCCAGTATAAGAAAGCAAAGCTTCAAGAGATATCGGTTTGAATTGTAAATGATTCAATAAAATCATCGGTACACATCAAATTTCATTATTAGGGTGCAGTATTAAAGGCAACTGTACTTGTAGCTGTTCTACCAACAAGTCGTAAAAGGAAGGAGATTGAAAAAGGCTGTAAAAGCAGTACAAGCTATAGACATGTGCAGGTTATACAAGAGGTCCATCCCTCCATGATTTAAACGGAGTGAAGATGATGAGCCCAAACAGGGTCGGGCTCAGATGACAAATATGAAAGTAATGGGACGACGTAAATAGACAATTCTCTTCAGATAAGTGCGACTAAGAGGATAGCATTCATCGTAGAGTAGTCATCCAACCTACCAATACTCGGGAGCGTGTCAAATATAATGTAAGGAAATAGATAGGAGGAATATAGTGATGATATTGGAGAGAAAATCCAGATCTAGTACCAGTATTATTTGAATCAAGATTATTACAAAGATTAATCGGGTGACATGGCCAAGCAAGACTACATTCCCTACGATGAAATGAATCGTACATCTTCTCCGCCGGCCCTACCTTCTTTCTCCCCTTTTGACCGTGCTGTCGGTTCCTTACACATGATTACCTAATCAGTTTTATAGCTTCTCCTTCTCCAACCCGGTCCTTTGCTCGCTAAGCCTCAATACACACTAACAAAATCGTTTTTATTCAAACATTGTCACTTCTATTTAACGTGAGAACAATACTACGGGAGGCAGTGAATAAGTCAAGAATGGACCAAAGGAATTGATAAACCAACAATATGCCGGCTTTATTTTTTTTCTCTCGACAGCTAAACAGTATAGGCTACATATTGCAGCGAGATATCGGGTCTTGGACCAAATGTTTGGTGTTTTGAATTGACAATTTAAAGCTTCTTGAAGAAACTGGGTTTTCAGAACAATTCTCTCAATTTCGGAAAGACTTTTTCATAATTTCGACATCATACCACCCTTCCCAAATGTTCGCTGATAGTTCACTGTGAATATGCGGGGATATTAACTTTTCCCAATCTCAACAGTATGTACTATAATGGGTTCCTCGTCAACGATCCTGGACCAATCAGGCAAGTGTTTCAAATGTTATCTCTACATGTCCTGATCCGAACTCTTCTGGGTTTTTTTGCATTTTCTCGGTGATCAAATTCTCCTATTCGCCAAAGTAGGCGACTACTCTCTAAAAAAGTTGAGTGAAATTTCACAAAGTAGGCGACTATTCTCTAAAAAAAGTTGAGTGAAATTTCACTCAAGTAAGAGTGAAAATTCATCCCACTCAATACTTGAGTGAAATTTTCACTCAACTAGAATTAAATGCACTCAACTTGAGTGACATTCACTCAAGCATAAGAGTGGAAATTCATCCCACTCAAGTTGAGTGAACTTGTGTGGTTTTAACTCAAGTTGAGTGGAAAGTAACTCAAGTTTGAGTGAACAGGTACATTTC
>JAVTVY010052938.1:0-26402 GCA_036873755.1 Hanleya hanleyi | reverse complement strand
GGCGGCCATCTTGGAAAATAGCCGCCATCTTGGATTACAGTTAGCTAACATTAATTTCTGGAAAAAGTGTCCTAATTAGACTACCCATGTCAAGTTTTGCGCTTGGATCATCATTTGAACCTTTGCACCCAAGAATCTATGTTATCCATATTATCAAGTGTTCCAATAGTGAGGAAAATGGCAAATCTAACATGACTTTTTTGGAGCTCGTTTCCATGGCAACGGCACCACATTTCAACAGTACTGCAGGTAGATCTGAAAAGTGGAGACCATAGGCTTTAAAATGATGTATGAACCAGGTATGTGTAGGGTGGGTGCATTAAACTCGAAAAATAAGGCCCTTTTCTAGGATCTGCCGCTCGCCTAGAAGTGTTATAGCAAAGTTGGCAGCAGTCGAAATTTCCGTACAGTTCCCGCTACGCGAGTAGGGAAAAACCACATAAAATAGTGCATGCATTTTCTGCTGCAAACTTACAATTTCCATGTCATATAATTCCACATTAATTATAAAATACAAGAGAACATATGGTTACAGTAAAATATGTCAATAAACACAGAGCTTGATGCTCAAACACAAAAATATAACACTGGGGTCATCATGACGGTAAACTTGTCGATGGTCTGACAGACCGGCAAAAACAACATGGCCACACGGGCGAGGGCAAGGCGGAATCGAACAGTTATTACCACAGCAGTTTGAGAGATCAAATACAGGCACTATATACAAAGTCACATCGGGTATTTAAATTGTAAATTGTCCGCTGCGGGAAGTCACAATCAAGGTAGTTTTATGTCTCTATTAGCAGTTATTTTAACACACGCGAAGAGCACAAGTTGCAACAACAACAACAGCATGCAATTCAATAATGTGTATGGAAGTGTCAATCAACACAGATTTCAGTCGCACATATTACAATATGTAAAACGGCATAAATGGTAAGAATAAGTAAGAAGTATAATGACATGTAGATGCTAAATAAGGTCTTTTGAGCTCAGAGGCGGTGAATAAACTGACAGGTAGGCCTAATCTACAATTCTTCCTATTGTTCCCTGGTGGACGATCACAGGCCCGCGAGACAAGAGTTTTGGGGGGTGTGGGCGGTGGTATCACGGTGAAGTGTCGAAATATGGAGTCTCTATATATAACCCCATGCTTCATATAAATCTACATCAAGGTGAGAAACGGACTTTGGGTGAATCGAGAAATAAACAGTTTACCACCAAACAAAATACATCAGAATATTCTACAAGTATCACTTTATATATTCTCGTCGTCAAATTAGTAAATTTGTGCAATTTTTTACCTTTGCCGGGCGATTCAAAATCCAACCTAACTGTCCATCCATCTAGAAACACTTAGATTATGGTGGGCTTCGTTCTCAATTCTGATTGATCAGTCTCGACACGCCTCCGGCAAGCGAGGTCACCCACTGATCAGCTGTTGAGACTGACCAATCAGAATTGAGAACGAAGCCCGCCATAATCTAACTGCTCCTAGATGGATGGACAGCTAGGTTGGATTTTGAATCGTCCGGCAAAGATAAAAAATTGCACAAATTCACTAATTTGACGACGGGAATATATAAAGTGATACTTGTAGAATATACTGATGTATTTTGTTTGGTAGTAAACTGTTTATTTCTCGATTAACCCAAAGTCCGTTTCCCACCTTGATGTGGGTTTATATAAAGCATGGGGTTATATATAGAGACCCCATATTTCGAGACCGTAATACCACCGCACCCCCCTTTGTCACGCGGGCCTGTGTGAACGATATAAGAACTGAAGACACCAAATTGTAGCTATGAACTTTTCTCTCAATATCAATATTTAATATTTTACCCCACATATGGTTACAAGGTGATAAGAAGTGAGGACTTGAAATTTTGGGCCATGCCGTCCGCCCTCCATGCACATATTTACAAGTTCGCATTGCTTATATTATTGGTAGTGACAATATATCACATCGCTATTCAACGGTCATTCGTAGTAGCCACCCCAACCCCCTTATCGCCTGATATAAGAACTCAAATCTCCATGTTGTTGGCCATGACTTACTCCCATGAGTTTTTAATCTCGCCAGTGTATATAGCTGTATGTAGAACTTTTATCGACACATCAACGCAGTCAGCAGAAGGGCAATATAGTCAAACAAATAATAACAACAACAAGGTGCCAAACATGGCAGATGAATAGTAGGAAAAGTGCAAATTGCCTATCATTTGTGGCACGCTCACTTCCGGTTGTGTGGGGCGCTACCCTCAGCCAATCAGAAGCGAGTATTTTGACCCGGTGCATTATGGGACATATCCAAGCTGGCGGCTGCCTTTTTGTTCAACATGGCGGCACGTCCGGTGTCGAAAACTGACCATTTTGCTGGAATGTGGTCATCTGGTGTCGAAAACTGGACCTTGAATGGGTGCCGTGAGAATCACCGATAATGTTCGGCAATCTTCAGGGGCCCTTGGTGGACCGATTGTGTCGAGTGAGGTGTCAAAGTTAAGCGCTCCTTCAGGGCCATCAAGTCATGGATGGGTGTATGTAAAATTAGGATTTGTCCCGAAAATATAAAAAGCGGGACACGAACTTTACCCCTAAAATATGGGAAAACCCCTATCAAACCTATCCAGAAGGGCTAATATCGGTCCCCGGGCTTATCGGCGTCTGCCAATCAAGTCATGGGTGGGGGAGTGGGTGTATGTTTTCACAGAAAAACATATATAAAAAGCGGAACACGGACTTTACCCCTACAATAGGGGAATGATTCGCACATTTGCATCTGTAAGGGAAAATGCCTGTATGGGGTAATGGGGGTGGTCATTTTTTTTAAAATTATTTTACTATGGGCTATTTGGTCTTGTAGTTCACGTCTCGCCACGAAAAACACGATGGGAAGGGTCCCGGAGCTAAACGGTGATTTGTATTGAAAAGTTCACGGAGGTCTGTATAGGCCCATACTGGCTATGGGGTATAGGTCTATACTGGGAAATTCACACATGTTCACTGAGGTATGGGTTGTTTGGTCTTGATTTTCACGTCTCACCATGTAGAACACGATGGGAGGGCTCTCGAAGTTAAGCGGTGAAATTTTCCGAAAAAGTACCGGGTACGTCTGTATATAGGCCCATACTGGCTATGGGGGATAGGTCCATCCTGGGAAATTCACACATGTTCATTGCGATCATAGGTGTTGTTTGGTCTTGTTTTTCACGTCTCACCATGTAGAACACTATGGGAGGGGCCTCGAAGTTAAGCGGTGAAAATTTTCGAAAAGTTCACGGAGGTCTGTATATAGGCCCATACTGGCTATGGGGGATAGGTCCATACTGGGAAATTCACACATGGTCATTGCGATATGGGTTGTTTGGTCTTGTTTTACACGTCTCGCCACGAAAAACACAATGGGGGGGTCTCTCGAAGTTAAGCGGTGAAATTTTTTTAAAAGTTCACGGAGGTCTGTATATAGGCCCATACTGGCTATGTGGGATAGGTCCATCCTGTGAAATTCACACATGTTCATTTTCATTAAGATATGGGCTGTTTGGTCTTGCTTTTCACGTCTCACCATGTAGAACACGACGGGAGGGGTCTCGAAGTTAAGTGAAGACATTTTTCGAGAAGTCCAGGTACCGGGTAGGTCTGTATATAGGCCCATAGCCCTACTGGCTTAGTGGATAGGTCCATACTGGGTGGACGTTTTGGGGTCTAGGTGAGCCCCTATTGGTCCTATGGTGTATGCGGTCTTATTTTGAAGCTCTCGTGGAGGAGCACCCGACTGGACCAACGTTTGGTCCAAATGTGTCTAGGGAAGTGTTATTTTGTGGCCCTCGGGGTGTAGACCACAACTTGAAGGGATGTCCACGTCACCTGTGTCGTCACTGGTGACGTCATCAGTGGGAGTAGTAGCGAAAGCGTGAGTTTTAAAGGCGCAATGGAGTGCGTTTGGAGTAGATAACCGCCTATTTTCCATCCAGCTACCTGGTAGAGTTACCTGTGAGTATGAGTGTAGGCGCGCGTGTGTGTGAGTCAGTGAGTGAGTGAGTGAATGAGTGAGTGTGAGTGAGTGAGAGAGTGAGGCGTGCACAACGTCCGTGAGGCGTCCCCAACGCCCGTCAGTGTGTGTGAGTGAGTGTCAGTCAGTCAGTCAGTCAGTCAGTCAGTCGTGCACAACGACCGTGAGTCGTCCCCAACGCCCGTCTTAACGCATGGACGCACTCAGGACGGTGAGTGAGTGAGTGATTGAGTGAGTGGATCCGACTGGACTAATGTATCGTCCGTTTCATCATGATGCGCATGCGCAGTCTGACCGTAGTATAGAAAGCAGGCATTTTTGGGATTAGTAGAGGTTTGTTGAGTGACTGACGGGCCATCCCTGGTTAAATGGACCGTGTGGAGTATCAGTGTGAAGCTCTCGAATGGCTGTCACCCGTCAAGACCGTTATTCCCTTTTAATAGCGCAATGCGAACCGCGAACCACTGTCTAACTTTACGGACCTATCGCCAAGATTATTAGGTACATGTAGAATGGTCAAAGTTGGAATGGCGGTCAGTCAAATTATTGTCATAAAGAAGGCATTAGTCATAGCTCTGTTTGCATACTGATAAAACCAGTGAGCCACATCATAACAAGGAGAGAGAATGTCTATAGTCGTCAGGTCCCAATACTCTGGTTAAATTCAAAATGGCGGCCATATGTAGTAATTCTTTATGTGTTTCATAGCAGATGAGTTTTCCAGGTGTGTTTCAGATGTAGCTTTTGCGTTCATTTCTCCTCGCGCAATGAACAATTGTAAAATCTCTCACCAGCTGAGCTCTCGTGTGTTTTGTAGAGGTTGCTGCTGGTGCACTTCTACTACGATGAACCTTTGAAAAATATTTTTCCATTTGAGTTCTTGTATGTTTTGTGACATGTTGCTGTTGTGTACACTTCTACTCACACAAAGAACACTTGTAAAATCTTTCACCACCTGAGCTCTCATGCATTTTTCAGAGGTTGCTGCTGCGTACATTTCTATGACGTAGCCTTGTAAAATATCTCTCCAGCTGAGCTCTCGTATGTTTCTTCCGATGTTGCTGTTGCATACACTTCTACTCAAACAATGAGCACTTGTAAAGTCTCGCACAAGTTGAATTCTCCTGTGTTTTGTCAGATGTTGCTGTTGCGTTCGCTTCTACTTGTACAATGAATCATTGTCAACTATTTTTCCCCTTGAAGTTCAATGAGTTTAGTTTGTATATTCTGCTAATGGGTACACATGTGATCGAATGATATACACGAGATCGATCTCTCTCCAGTGTGGGTAATCGTATTCAAATCTGGCCATGATTGTAATGTGTTGAACGTCTGCACTAAAATTTGATCATATACCGCAACTCCTGAGTGTGAGTTCTGATATGCCGTGTCAGAGTGCCCTGGTCCATATATCTTTTTTCGCACAGTGAACACATGAATGGTTTCTCACCGGTGTGAGTTCGCATATGGCGTTTCAAAGATCCCTGTTGTATACATCTGTACATGCACAATGAACAGTTAAAGGGTTTCTCGCCAGTGTGAGTTCGCATGTGGCTTTTCAGATCTCTCGTTTGTGCACACTTGTACGAACACAGTGAACACATAAATGGTTTCTCCCCAGAGTGAGTTCTCATGTGTGCTGTCAGACTCTTACGGACGGCACACTGGTACTTGCACAATGAACACTCAAAGGGTTTCTCACCGGTGTGAGTTCGCATGTGACTTTTCAGATAGCTCTTTTGTGCACACCTATACTCACATAATGAACACATATATGGTTTCTCTCCAGTGTGAGTTCGCCAGTGATCAATCAGAGTAGTTTTTAGTGCACACTTGTACTCACACAATGAACACTTGAAAGGTTTCTCCCCAGAATGAGTTCTCATATGTCGAGTCAAATTGCTCTGGAGGGTACACCGGTACTCACACAGAGAACACATGAATGGTTTTTCATCAGTGTGGGTTCTCAAGTGACGTTTCAGAAGGTCCTGCTGTGCACATCTGTACTCACACCATGAACACTTGAATGGCTTCTCACCATTGTGAGTTTTCACATGCGCCGTCAGATTCCCCTGTTGCATACACTTATACGCACACAACAAACACGCGAATGGTTTCTCTCCAGTGTGGGTTCTCATATGTACTATCACATGTTGCCGTCGAGCAGATCTGTACTCGCACAGTGAACACTCGAATGGTTTCTCTCCAGGGTGATATTTTGTATGTAATTTCGTATTATTGTATTGTGTACTCTTGCAATTGCACAGTGAACATGTATTGTGTTTTTCACCAGTGTGAGTTAGCAGGTGTTTATTCAGTCCTCCCTGCTGTGTACATGTGCACTTGCACAATGGACTCTTGAAAGGTTCCTCTCCAGTGTGAGTTATTATGTGTCTTGTCAGATTCACCCGTTTTTTGCAACTGTACTCGCATGATGCACATTTGAGAGGTTTCGCTACAATGCGAGTACTCATGATTGTGTATATTCGGACTCTCAATAAAAGTGTACTGAGTTCAAACACCAAGTATCAAGTGTTATTTCTATTATGACGTTTTATAGGTATCTCTGGATAAAACCTATGAAAGTGTAGAATCTGTTCTCCAAGCGGGTAGACTGGCAGCACACACATGTGATGTGATCTTCCGTTCTCAGCAACAATCTTATTTGAAAAATGTTCTGCTCTGCCAACTTTCTTGCACCATCCTCATATCGGATCTCTCAAAGGATTAATTAAAAAAGGCCTATGAAGTTCACAGAACGATGAAGTGGCTGAACTTGTCCTGTAGATCTGTGAAATAAATTATACATCAGTTTAATGACATGAAGTGAAACTCAGATATAATATCACTGAATATTATATCTTACTTTAGCGCTGTTTAACTCCCGTGCGAATTCAAACTACATTTGTTAGCCAATCAGGTGGCTAGCTTGGCAAAACAATTTCAAAATCACGCCCACAGTAATTACACACGGTAGCACGTGGACCAGTATATAGTAAAACATTACGAGAAGGGGTATCCAAATAAGGCATTATTTCCAGACAGTAAACCTAAACATCTAAGGGGTTACTCCGGCCGAAAAGTGCTAGGTGGTAGAAAATATCAAAAGTTCGTGGCGTGGGAAGGTGTTAATATCGGTGAACTCAGCGTCAATCATTGTCAAAGTGAAAACAGAAAGAAATTGACTCTGTTTTCCCCTTGTTTCCTTGGTCTGCCCGAAGGAACTTGGAAAAGTTGACTCGCATGCTTTTATTTTATAATATGGTACATCCGAACGTTTGTGCTACTTTACCAGCGAAAATTTATAAACCTATTAAAGAAAGAATGCAGTAAAAAAATAAATTGGAATACAAAATAATTCGCGCGTGTCCAGAGGCGACGAATATAAATCAGTCCACGTAATAATGCACTATATGCGTGCGGTTACAGTACAAATGCCGAATACATTTCTCGCTTAAGGGAAATCCCATTTGTGTAGGCCTACATTAAGATACCTATTCTAAGGATTTGTCATAGACATAATTGAATCACATTTGAAAAAAGTGTTTCATTCAGATCATTTCATATTAAATGATGTTTGAGAGAGGAAGAATAAATTGGTCGTCAGCGGGATTTGAACCCACGACCCCGGCTCAAGGCACCGATGCTCTACCAACTGAGTTAGGACGGCCCATAGGTATTGCACCCGAGAATTGTCCCTGTGATGACCAACCTTCTTATCTCTTTCGGCGTTGCAATGTGCGCAACTGACTTTATAATGAAGATATGATATTTGGTATGGTGTATAGCCGCCAGTGAGCATATATACATATGAAATGATTTTTGAGAGAGAAAGAAAAAATTGGTCGTCAGCGGGATTCGAACCCACCACTCCGGCGCAGGGCGTTGATGCTCTACCGACTGAGCCATGAAGGCTCATAGATATTACACCAGTAGTCCGATAATACGAAAACATGTTCTGGAGATAGCCTATAGTATTGGATCCTTCAGCGGAGGGTCAATGTCTGGCTGATGTAGCAACAGCAACATCCTCCCGGTTCGACGCCAGATTTTGAAATTGAAAGCGAGGCCGCGATATGTCGGCGGACAACTGAGACAGTCACGCGCTTGTGTATGAAGATTGGGGTGGCTCCTATAAATAGTGATCCAATCTAGCCCCAGAACTCACTAGCTGCGAAAGTGACCTCCGGCCTAGTGGATTTCTGGGAGCGGAAACGAGTTAACCTCACTGTGGCCTAGGCCCTTGGCAGACACGAGAATTGTTACAACCTCCTGATCGTCCGACAGACAAATGGATCATGTTTGGTCAAATCTTGCAGTGAGGATCACATAAAGGATTCTGACTGATTTCAGATCTACTTACCGTGTATATATTGCAACTGAAGGGGCACACTTGACACGCATATTTATTTTCTAGAAGAACAGATGGCCATGATAGCATGGTCAGTAGTATAGAAAAGACCGATTGAGTCACTTTTTGCCGAGGAGGTAAATGTTGTATCCACCAGGGGGCACTGTAGTTCAGAAGCGAGTATTTTGACCTCGGCTGAGAAGGCAAGGTCAAGGGCGAGTTGTGACGTCACAGGTTCACGGCAGAACTGACCCCGGGCATGTATTCCTCCGCAGTGATGCGATCATGTCCGGCGGTGATGCGGACAGAATGTAGTCCCTTGTCAACCATGTGACTTCCAATATTAGTCAGTGCGGGAAAGCCTGTATGGGGTATAGGCGAGGTCATTTTTCCTTACTTTTTTCTTGGGGATTTTACTATGGGGTGTGGTATCTTGTTTTCTTCGTCTCGCGATGTAGAACACGATGGGAGCAGAGAATTTGTTTGAAAAGTTCAGGTAGAGCTGATGGGTAGATAGGTCTATACTGGTGCAGTGGACAATGTTTGTTCCACTGGGAGACCCACTCCTGGGCACCTGCGGTATGGTTTGTGGCCCTTTATTTTCTTTATCTCGAGCTGCAAAGCACGATGGGAGGGGACTCGAAGCTAATCGGTGAAATTTTTTGAAAAGTGGAATGGAAAACCCATTCATGGACATTTGCGGTATGGGTTACGGCCCCTTGTTTTCTTCGTGTCGAGCTGTAGAATAGCTTTTGAGCTATTGCTCTGACATACACCGCTTCCAATTCATGCAAGAGGTTTCCAACATCGACGCTATGCTTTCGATTTCCACATGGACCGAGTTCTTGTCTAGCAATTGCATATGGGTCTCGAGGTCGGCATACTGCTGACGTAAAGCCCGTCGCCCGTAAAACTTGCGGCTTCCTCTTTCGAATACCCTTTGAGGTGAAACTTTGATTTTCTGTGGCCTCCAACGTCTCGCCCATCTCGGCGTCCATGCTTCCATACCCTAGAGTTGTACGGGTTTGTGTTTGTGTTGATCCTTCACGGTTGGGTGATATTCCGGGACTGATGGTATGAAGGGGGCCCGCTGTATGGGGGCGGGTTGCTGCTGCTGGACGGGTGCTGCCAGGTTTGGACTCGGTGGATGTTGTAGTGGTATATGCCGTTGTGGTAACCACCAGTTACCAGTGGGTCGTCAACTGGCGATCTTCGGGGTTATGAGCTTTTAAGTCTACGAACAGGTAGCCGTACGGACGACTTCTCGCGCCTTGAAACGCCTGCATGAAATGTTCGATGTTCTAAGGATAAATTCGACTACCAAATACACGGATTTGTCCTCTGTCGATGGAATAGGAAAAGTATTGGTTGTTCAAGGCAATATCTCTGGACGCCTTTCCTTGAGGAAAAAGCTTCTGGGTTTAATAGATGACAGACAGATTCCGATGATGGGATCCTTTGGTGAATAGGTCCGCGATTTTCGAATTTTCCTTGGTCGCACTCATCAGGCCTTCTAGCACCACCACGTTGGTCTGCTCGGGGTGGAAGAAATGCGCTGGATCGATATCGTGAGGAATTTCCGGGACGAGGCTCACATTCTGTAATCGCGTATTCTCGCACGCGGGCTGCTATTGACTATAACATCATACAACGCGTGTTGGAGCTGGGGTTGCCACACCTTCTAACAACTTCATCACGCGGGAAGTCTCTTCGCATCCCGTAGAGCCGCTCACCGTCATCGTATAGGGATGCTTTACTCCACGTGGTGGACCTATAGCAAGACTCGGTGATGTCTGTTGTCTATACATTAGACGAATATGACTGAGCATATTGTGGCGACGAGTGAGTGTCTTCTGACAGAACGTACATGTACTCAACATGACACCCGGGCAGAGGGTAGACACAGACTGAGACTAAAGGTGTACAATCGACCTTATATGACCACCCACTCACTCACTCACTCACTCACAATTGTTCCTGCCTCCATGCCTCCAAGACGGACGTTGGGCAAGACTCACCGGCGTTGGACAAGCTTCACTCACTCATTCGCTCATTCACACTCACTCACAGGTAACTCTAACAGGTTGCTATTCAAGCATGCGCACGCAGCGTTGGTGCACCCTGTGCACAGGGTACAAAGGGTATTCGAAAGCGGAAGCCGCAATTTTAGCCCATAACACACTGGCACCCAGACTCCGACGGGCTTTACGTCAGCAGTATGCCGACCTCGTGACCCATATGAAATTGCTGGACAAGGACCCGGTCCATATGGAAATTGAAAGCACAGCGTCGATGTTGAAATCCTCGGGCATGAATTGGAAAGCGGCGTATTACAAACGTCTGGTCCGTCATTCAGTATCCAGCCGTCGTCCATTAAAGAATGTCCGCGTCCATAATCCAAAGACCTATTCCATATTCCATATAACAGTATTAGTACCAAATCCAAAAAGACAATCATAGTATACATAAGCATAGGCTTGTCTCTTGCAAGAGAGAAGCGGTCAACAGTTTCCGCTGATGCCGGCAAGACATCATGATGTTCCAAAAATATCAAATCTGTATCGCTGATCAGTATTCTTATAATCCATAATAATCGTTGTAAAGTCGACATCTAGAGAATGATGTCTCTCAGTACGGAGAGCTTGATCTCAGATAGTCAGCCTACATCCCAGGGAAGTGAGGACGAACCTAACTTTTGGGATTGTATTGTGCATGAAGCTATAGCTATGCTGGGATAATCGAAGATGCCCGACAGGATAACTTGAAACAGACGTACACCCAAATGCGCACCTGCATCAGGAAAACAGTCATGGCTATCTATGAACGGTATAGCCTGCTGCCGTTTGAAATGAAAGCCGACCCCACGCACAGGTCCATCATGAAGACCAAGCGTAATTTGGAAGAGGATATTAAGTTACCATCCACCGAGACCCAGGAAAATGCGATCGGTATGCGCAAACAACTGTTTGAGGACAACTGTTTGCCTGAACAGTATCCTGGACTGTCCGACGAGGATTAGAACATACGGATCACAGCGAAAATGACCGAAGATTGAATTTTCTCAAAGGACGGCTTCATGGACAAGAGCCTACTTGAATTGTAAACATACCCAACATATGATGTAACATTGGGGAGAATAAACTATATGAAAACGTGTTGTTCTCTCATCTGTTCATCTCCCTCTTGGCAGGCCCTGATCCGCCGGGAAGCCATATTAGCCCCTCTAGACCTTGTTGATGGGGGTTTCCCCTATTTTAAGGGTAAAGTCCATGTTTCGCAATTGATACGTTCAAACCTAATCATAATTGTACATGCACCCACGCACGACTTGATCGCCCTGGGGGAGCGCTTCACATTTGCCTACCACGACCCATTTGGACCAATAGTTGCACACCTCGACCATAAAACGTCCATTCCCATAACCTTTTTTTACTGCGCATGCGCGGAATTACGTCAGTTCCACCCTACACCCATCCAGTTGGACGCTCCCCCACGAATTCCTTACGTTGATACCTCACACGACACAATCGGACCACTAGAGGTCCATCTATACCCCAAAACATCCACCCAAATCTTCCTGCCCAATGCGCATGCGCATAATCACTTTTTCAAAAAACTTCACCGATTGGCTTCGAGACCTCTCCCATCGTGTTCTACTTGGTAAGACAAGAAAAACAAGATAGCACATCCCATACCGCAAATGACCATGAGTGGGTTTCCCAGTGAGACTAACATTGTCCACTGAGCCAGTATGGACATATCCACCCTATCCTATCAGACCTCCGTGAACTTTTCAAAAATTTCACCGCTTAGATTCGAGACCCCTTCCGTCGTGTTCTACATCGTGAGAAGAAGAAAACAAGATGCCACACCCTATAGTAAAATAATAAAAGAATCAATAAAAAATAACCACCCCCTATACTCCATACTGGCATTTCCCTTATAGAAAAGTGACATTGGAAGTCACTTGGTTGATAAGGGACTACTTTCTGTCCGCGGAACCGCATCACCACCGGACATGATCATCAACGCGGCGGAATACATCCCCGGGGTCACTTCTGCCGCGAACCTGTGACTTCACAACTCGCCCTTGACCATACCTTCCCATCCGAGGTCAAAATACCAACCACCTCGCTGGGGATCTAATAATACCCCAGCCACCTGTCAGATTTTTGCACCGGATTCGGAGCCTTCGCGCGCATCGCCAGAAGTGACATCATATATAGTAAAATAGATGTTTGCCGAATATTTCGATTACCTTTCAAGTCTGCATAATACCTCTGTTGACCTAGCGTTGAAAAGAATTATCTGAAGATTATGTCCCCTGTTTATCTGGACAAAGCATATGAAAAGTAATTCGCTCATGTGCAAAACTGAAGGACTTGTTCGGCCGGATTCAAACTGAACCGTGCGTACGTGTGTTTCTCCCTATACGTCATAGCAACGTAGTAAAGGTCAACTTTTGCTATTGGAGGCAGGGATGGATAATGGAGCCTGCGAAATGGAACATACGCTGTGGGGAGGATGTCAAAATACTCGCTTCTGAACCATCGTGCCCCCTGGTGGATATTAGAGTTACCTGCCCCGGCAAAAGGTCAGCCAATCAGTCTTTTCCCTACTACTATGGTCTCCATCTCGAATTTACACATGATCCTCCCCTCGGAGATTTTGCGAATAGTCTCAAACTGACCACAACGTAACAAGCTATAACATTTGGAACAAGAGCCCAAGAGGCTTCAATATACGCCCGTGTATCTGAAATTACATTGGTTCAAATTTCAAGGTTGTTTAATAGCCTTGATTCCAATTGATCTAGCAATCCAGTGAAAGGTCTACAATTTTTACTTATGAGAATGTAACATATATCACATCTTATATTGAATGATAAACTAAAATGAGCTTAACTCTTGGTAACTAGTTGACCTCGAAGCAAGAGCTGAGAGCTCACATATCCCACACTGATATCGACAATAGTCAAACACAAGAAAATAGTAGTTTTTCTGCAAATGGATTCCTTTCAGACGAGAGAATTTTTCATGAAGGAAGAAGAAAGTGATGAAGTAAACCTTTGTTCTTGAGTTAATAAACAGGTGTGAAGTTCATAAAGGATTCCTCTCCCCGTTAAAGTAGTAAATGTATGGTTTTTATTCCACAACAGTTTAACTAAATGAAGCGTTTCAAATATGGGAGACAACTTCACAGGGCAATACCATATAAATGCAGGGGAAAGAACTTCGAATATTCCAACAATTTTCCAACACATTTAGTGAGCTAAGATTGATTCAGTTTTGGGGGACTGCAACCTAGACCTTTGAAAAATTGATGTCATATATATGGCTCCACTTGCCATGCGAGTAAGGTATATCCAAAGTTTGGTAACAATCCATACCTTGAAACTAGAGGTATCGCATGGACAACAAATGTAAATGGATGAATAAACAGAATGCAACATCGAATTACACGACCTCGTCTTCAACATGCATATGACAATGTGACTTTTAATGATAACGATTTCTTGATTCTGGGTCACAGTGACCTTGATCTTTGACCTTGACCTCGATTTTGGTACACAACACATCGTCTTCTCTCAATCTATCAATGCACACAAAAAATCATGATTTTTAATGATTTCCTGATTTGGGGGTCACAGTGACCTTGACCTTTGACCTTGGCCTAAATTTTGGTACATGACAAACCTTTCCCCTCCTCAATTTCTCAATGGACACAAAAAATCATGATTTTTAACAATTTCACGATTTTGGGGTCACGGTGACCTTGACCTTTGACCTTGGCCTACATTTTGGTATGTGACACATTGTGTCCCCCTAATGTATCTACTGACAGAAAATGTTATTTTTAAAAATTTCCTAATTTTGGGGCCAGTGACCTTTGACCTTGACCTAATTTTTGGTATGCATCACTTCATTTTAGCTTATTGAATCCACTCACAAAAAATTGGAAATTTTTAAATGATTTCCTGATTTTTCGATCACACTGACATTTGACCTCTGACATTGACCTACATTTAATATGAAACACATCGTCCCTCCCCTAGGGCATCCACTCACCAAAAATTAGAACTGTAGATAGAAAACTGTCAACGATCAATGATTTCCTGATTTTTGGCAACAGTGACCTTTGACCTCTGACCTCGACCTCAATTTTGGTATGCGACACATCGTCTCCACCTGGCGTATTCACTCACAAAACATTGCAACTGTGGTAGAAAACGTTCACAGTTATAGACCGGACACGAACACTCCAGTGATTTCCTGTTTTTTAGGCCCGTGACCTTTGACCTGTGACCTCGACCTTCATTTTGGTACGCGACATATCGTCTCCCCGTAGGGTATCCACTCACCAAAAATTGGAGCTGTGGATAGGAAACTGTCCCAGATATAGACCGGACACGAGAACCGGACAGACGGACAGACGGACGGAAACCGCCATCACATAATACGTCCGCCTTTTGGGCGGGCGTATAAAAAGGAAAGCTCTAAATATCGTTCCATGCACCAGAAAGAAGATCCTTACCAGAGTCCAGATATTGCGCAATCGCAACTTCATATGAGGCGGGGGGAGGGAGGCATTTGGCCTAATGTCACACTCAAGTTTGTTTCACTCATATAGTGACAGTCGGTTTGGTTGGTGGAGGAAGCCGGGGTACCCGGAGAGAACCACCGTCCTTCGACAAGTAACTGATAAACTTTCACACATGGACCACCTGGGTTCGAACCCTTGTCGGTTAAGCGGTGTGAGGCTAGCGGTCACCAGCGAAGCGCCTTAGACCACTCGGCCAATGAGGGCCCAACGTCATGTGGTATTATTTTGGTTTGCTTTATGGACCATAGATCCCTCGGCTTGCTGTCAAGGCGGTCACACTATCAAACTGTACAATTCTATTTCCAAGAAGAAATATCGGTGGTTACAAATTATTACCTGCTGGTGTTTATAAAACAGAAAATGAATTGATATGGACATGCAAGCGATAAAAACTTAATAGCTGCATATGTTTCAAGAAAATATCTGTCCAATTAAGATTTTACCTTGACCCTGTCAACGTAATCGTGTCAACATGGACTCTAATTCAATATTAGAAAGAACGAACCACAATTTGCTGCATAAAGCAAAATGATACATTTCAAAACGCCAAAGAGTATTTTCTTTCATATCACATTTTTCAATTTATTCCAGTTATTGTGAAAACGAGAGATCCTGAAGGATCTTGGCGCCCACCATTGTCCGATAATTGTAAGCTAATGACTAGAGGATCTTTTTGTCCATTGTTACTAAGAAAAAACGATTGATTTGCAATTTTGTTTACAGAATTTCGAATCTGAGCGAAAAAGATCGGAAAAGGGACACTGAAAAACACCAAGATATAATCTAAGTTTCAGGAGTTTCAAGATTTCTAGAAACTGTACTTATGTCGGTTGTTATAATACAAGAGAAATGAGCAAAGTTAGTCTGAAAGTGAAAGTACATGTATGGAGGATCCTTCGCCTTTGTTTTGTAGTATTTTTTTTTTTACTTTATTTTTTTTTGCACCTCATCATTGGGTACTGGAAGCGAGGACCAATCTCTTTGACACTTGAGCTCTTTGAGGCATGAGCTATGAAACATACTTAAGATTTCATAATTAGGAACGAATGCTAATTCTGTTCTTTTTACTGCGCTAGTTTGAGATATCTCTTTTAAGATACCATGCTCGAAAATAGTAAGATGGTACAAGGGATCCGGTCTGCGCAGTAATGTTGAAACTTCAAAAGTGCCTGAATCCTGATGATCTCCCTTGGATCAAAACATGCAGTAGTCTACAGTTGTGGAGTTGTGAAGTTGAGTCACAAGAGTGACGTCCCTTCATGTAGCCGACCCGCCGGCAGACGAAAGGGTGGATCAGTTCACTTGCTACTGCATGGACTACAGAAAACTGATTTAAAATTTGAAGAAATACATTTTAATTCCGAATTATTTGAACTCCTTGATATGGAAGATGAAGGTATGGATATTCTCTATAGTCAATATATAGAATATGCACCACCGTTTGATCCGCCGACTCTTGTGATGCAACTTCACAACTCGAGAATACCGTATTAATTTGAAGCGTAACTTGGATTTTTGAATCGGACTAAAAAAGGTATCTTGCACTACTAGGCCCCATGTGGGACCTGTGTATCAAATTTCGGAAAGATCCATGAAATATTTCCTGAGCATTCAGGATAACAATCTTTCAAGGGGAAATTCTTGTGGCCATATTGGATTTTCGATTTGGACCGAAAAAGGTATCTTGCTCAACTAGACAAGGAGAACCTGTGTACCAAATTTAACAAAGATCCATGCAGTAGTTCCTGAGAAATCATGATAACAAAATGGGGAAATCCAAGATGGCCGCCTGGTGACCATATTGCATTGTCGATTCGGACCGCAAAAGGCATCTTGCATATCGAGACCCTAAGGGGAACCTATGTACCAAATTTGAGAAAGATCCTTGCAGTAGTTCCTGAGAAATGACGATAAAATTTCATGGAGAAATCCAAGATGGTTGCCTGGTGGCCATACTGGATTTTCAAATCGGACCGGGAAAGATATCTTGCACAACTAGACACCAAGGGGAACCTGTGTAACAAATTTGATAAAGATCCATGCAGTACTTCCTGAGAAATGATAATAAATTTTCATGAGGAAATCCAATATGGCTGCCTGGTGGCCATATTGGATTTTCGAATCGGACCAAAAAAGGTATCTTGTACAACTAGACACCAAGGGGAAACTGTGTATCAAATTTGAGAAATATCTATGCAGTAGTTCCTGAGACATCGCGATAACAAGGTTTCAAGGAGAAATCCAAGATGGCTGCCTTGTGGCCATATTGGATTTTCTATTCGGACCGAAAAAGCTATCTTGCACAACTGGACCCTAAGGGGAACCTGTGTACCAAATTTGAGAGAGATCCATGTAGTAGTTCTTGAGAAATCGCGATAACAAGGTTTCATGTGGAAATCCAAGATGGCTGCCTGGTGGCCATATTGGATTTTCGAATCGGACCAGAAAAGGTATCTTGCACAACTAGACTCCAAGGGGAACCTGTGTACCAAATTTGAAAAAGATCCATGCAGTAGTTCCTGAGAAATCGCGATAACAACGTTTCATGGGGAAATCCTAGATGGCTGCCTGGTGGCCATATTGGATCTTCGAATCGGATCAGAAAAGGTATCTTGCACAACTACATCCCAAGGGGAACCTGTGTACCAAATTTGAGAAAGATCCATGAAGTAGTTCCTGAGAAATCGCGATAAGATTTCATGGGGAAATCTAAGATGGCTGCCTGGTGGCCATATTGGATTTTCGAATCGGACCAGACAAGGTACCTTGCACAATCAGACCCCAAGGGGAACCTGTTTTCCAAATTTGAGAAAGATCCATGCAGTAGTTCCTGAGAAATCGCGATAACAAGATTTCATGGGGAAATCCAAGATGGCTGCCCGGTGGCCATATCGGATTTTCGAGTCGGACCAAAAAAGCTATCTTGCACAACTAGACCCCAAGGAGAACCTGTGTACCAAATTTGAGAAAGATCCATGAGGTAGTTCCTGAGAAATCGCGATAACAAGGTTTCATGGGGAAATCCAAGATGGCTGCCTGGTGGCCATATTGGATTTTCGAATCGGACCAAAAAAGGTATCTTGCACAACTAGACCCCAAGGGGAATCTGTGTACCAAATTTGAGAAAGATCCATGCGGTAGTTCCTGAGAAATCGCGATAACAAGGTTTCATGGGGAAATTCAAGATGGCTGCCTGGTGGCCATATTGGATTTTCGAATCGGACCAAAAAAAGGTATCTTGCACAACTAGACTCCAAGGGGAACCTGTGTACCAAATTTGAGAAAGATCCATGAGAAATCGCGATAACAAGAATTGTTTACGGACGGACGGACGGACGGACTGACGGACGACGGACGCCGGACAAAAAGTGATTTGAACAGCCCACCATCTGGTGATGGTGGGCTAAAAAAATGCATAAATGAAAAATAAACTCGAAATAATGTATTTTCCTGGAAAATGACGTCACCATGACGTCACCAGAGCGACCATCTTGAATATTTGCTTATTGGTGTGTTAAGCTCGACTCAGATAGTGTGGTTGTTTTATCTTCCCAGGTTTAAAGATGTGTAATTATTCCGGTATTTAAAAACTGATTCCCATTTCATTTGTACTGCGTTTGCACACCTGGAAATAAGCAACACATGGTGTGGTTTTTGAGATCTGGCGTACGCCAGAGGCTCTTTAGAATGCTGCAGGGAAATGGACAAAAGTGCAAACCGACTCACGGGATAGACTTACGCTGCATGAAGGTAGTTCCACAGAGATGAGTTTTGGGGATCCTGAGTGGTTGAAAGGCTTTTGTCTGTCTATATTTAGTCACTAATAGTCACTTGGCATATATTTGATCCCTTATCTGCATTAAATATTACCCTGTTCATTGTTTTCCCACAAAATATGAGATTAATACGCTCTAAAGTACGGCAGACTGGTATCGTCACTTTACCAAAGCTTGGACTCTGCTGAGAAAATTATACAGTTTAGCTGGTTAGGTGTATATGTGAAAGATGCTCTAACCTGGCAGCCAACCTGGCCACCATTGTCTCATTATCACCTTTGCAGGCCACTGTTTGCTTTTCTCACAAGAGCAAGCTGTAACATATCATATAATCTTTTCCTATCTTGTACTCCACCAGTCAACCTGTGGGATATCCAGAAAGTGTAATACATGTCTTGTCTTATCCTCTTGTGACATAACCATCATCAACCTTGATGTCCAGCCCTTCTCACTCATAACACTAAATCAATCTCTATTTACCCCAAGGTATAATCTCTCTTATTTATCCCTAGGTACATGAATGTTCTGTACAAACTGACCTTAATGCCGTGGGTATTTAGGCCTAGACTTCATTCCACTGGCCCCTTTTTCCATCAAATTCTCAACAGGCCAGTTTGCAGTTTCAACACAACACCAACAATACCCTGTTAAAGAAGGTATCATATTGCTTTCTTTATGCTGGCTAAATTAACATGGTGGCCATGGTGTTCATCTGGAATCCCGAACTGACGTATTGGAGGAATTATGTATCAAGATAAAGAGCAAAATTCAGCTATTTTGGTTGAGTCAAGGTTGGATGAGCGCCTACTGTAGTGTCTAAATGGACGGAAATTAATTATGCCCCCCTCTAACTAGAGGGGGGGGGGCATATAGTGATCGCTTTGTCCGTCCATCTGTCCGTCCGAATTTCTTGTCCGCGCAATATCTCGGTTAACATTTGATGGACAGGATTGAAACTCGCATGGAATGTGGCCAGTGCCTCGTAGTTGTGCAGCGTAGAGTTTTTTCCGAGTTCCGGTATAATTTTCAAGAGTTATGGCCCTTTTTTCATCAAATCTTTGTTAATTGGGACTTGTCCGGGCTGTATCTCGGGTAATATTGTATGGACAATTATGAAATTTGCAGCATATGTGGTCAGTGCCCTGTAGTTGTGCAGCCTGAAGTTTCTCCACATTTCTCCTATATTTTCATGAGTTATGGCCCTTTTTTCATCAAATCTTCGTGAATTGGGACTTGTAGGGCTGGATCTCGGTTAATATTGTATGGACAAGTATGAAGCTTGCATTGTATGTGGTCAGTGACCCATTGGTGTGCAGCGTGAAGTTTCTCTGCTTTCGGTTATATTTTCAAGAGTTATGGCCCTTCGTTTATCAAACCTAAGTGAATGGGATATATTTATTTGTCCAGGCTGGATCTCAGTCCATAACCGATTTGGACCAGGAAAATGGCTATATTATATGTTTTTTCTACATTCCAAAGCAGACAACATAGGTCCTGAAGTATGAAATTGCTCAAAAAAGAGTGAATTGGGTGCAAAAATCAAAGTTCACCGATCGCTTCATAATTTCATCACAATATAACCCCAAGGAATGTAGGTCTCATAACCAGGTCACATTTTCGGATTTGGCGAAAGCCCTGGAGACCACCTTGCATCGACACATCGTATTATCACTTGTTGGTTGATACTTGGATTATGTATTATGTGAAGCATGGCCAACAAATTGACTGAAACAGGATTTTTATAATTATCCAAATTAGGCCTCCACCAACCAATAAAGAACAGACCAATGGCGGGGCAGTGTCAGATTAAAGCGGAAGGGAAGAGAGATACAATTGAGCAATCTCTGATTGATTCCTTCCTGTGTTGGGTATAACATGGTTAGCGTAACGTGTGCAGCTTCCCTCATTATAGGACTACCATTCATTGTTCCCACAGATCAATCTCACATAAACTACATGTACGATAAAAGTTACTCCGAAAATGGAAGTCATTGTGATATAATATTCTATATTTCGGCTTCCATTTTCGGAGTTACTTTTATCCTTTTTTTCCTGTCCAAAAGCAAACGTTTGCTGTTGCAACGTCCAATACTTTAGACGTTTCCTGTCAAAAGGCAAACGTTTTCAGTAGTAATATTCGAGACTTTTAAACGTTACCGGTTCAAGGGAAATCAGTAGTAGTATAAGGTGATTACAGGTCTTATTTTGACGAGTGCGCAGGTGTTTCTGCGCAGATTTGTGGCGGAAGTGTGGCGGAACTTGGAGGTCACGGGAGGGTCACAGAGGTCAAGTGCAGTATAGTTCCGGCAGAAAGACCAAAAAGCTACCTCCAGCACAGGAGAGTTCCAAATTTGCATATCACGTGACCCAGGTCAAAAATGTATTCATCCGCGGTGATGCGGTCATGTTTGGCGGTGATTCGGTCGCGGGAAAAAGCTTCCGCGGAGAAAAAGTAGTCCCTAGATAAAATGGTCCGATGGGGTCGAGTGAGGTATCAAAGTGAAGCTTATGTGAAGGGGCATCTAATGGGCTGGGTGTGGGGTTGAATATCGGCCTTCTGCGCATGCGCGGTGGCCGAAGGGTATGAAAATAGCCTTTTTGGAGCTAGGGGAGCCCCTAGTGGACCGATGGGGTCGAGTGAGGTATCAATGTGAAGCATTCATGAAGGGGCATCTAATGGACTGGGTGTGGGGTTGAAATAGCGGCATTCTGCGCATGCGCGGTGGCCCAAGGGTATGCAAATAGCCGTGTTGGAGCTAGGGGAGCCCCTAATGGTCCAATGGGGTCGAGTGAGGTATCAAAGTGAAGCCTAGGTGAAGAGGCATTCAGTAATGGGGTGGGTGCATGTAAAATTTTTCCTGAAAAAAAAAAAACGGAAAACGGACTTTATCGAAAAACCTGGGAAAATGCCTATATGGGGTATGGGGGGTATATAGGTCGCCGGGCTTAACGGGGCTCGCCTGTCAATAGAGTTATCTCCCCCTAGTTCCAGGGTGGGTGTATGTAAAAATTTTCCTGAAAAAATACGGAATACGGACTTTATTCTAAATTACGGGAAAATGCCTATATGGGGTATGGGAGGTATAGGACCATCCTGGGAAACCTACTTCTCCACATTTGCGGTATAGGTTGTGGGGTCTCGTTTTCTTAGTCTCGTCAAAACAAACATGATAAGAAGTGTCCCGGAGCGAAACGGTGAAATTTTTGAAAAAAGTCACCGAGCCTCATATAGTCCCATACTAGGGTATAGGACCGATGTTTGTCCCCCTGGGAAACGTACTTCTATACATTTGCGGTAGGGTTGTGGGGTCTCGTTTTACTCGTCTCGTCATGTAGAACACGATAGGAAGTGTCCCCGTGCGAATCGGTGAAATTTTTGAAAAAGTACGATATAGCCCCATATAGACATATATATATAAATATATATTCCCATACTGGGGTATAGGACCGATGTTTGTCCCCCTGGGAAACCCACTTCTCGACATTTGCGGTAGGGTTGTGGGGTCTCGTTTTTCACGTCTCGACATTTAGAACTCGATGGGTAGGGTTGCGGAGCGAATTGGTGAAATTTTTGAAAAAAGTCACCAAGGCCTGGGTAGACCCATAGGCCTATACTGCATGGCTATGGGGGTATAGGGCCATACGGGGTGGACATGTTGGAGTCTAGGTGAGTCCCTGGTGATCCAATGGGGTCGAGTGAGGTCTTATTTTGAAGCTCTCGTGCTGGAGCATCCGACTGGGCTAATGGTTCGTCCGTGTTCAATAGTCTACGCATGCGCAGTCTGGCCGTAGTATAGAAAACAGGCATTTTGGGTGCTATGTAGGGGTGTGTTTGGGTTAGAGATGGGCTAATCACGGTTCGAATGGGTCGTGTGAGGTGTCAAAGTGAAGCTTGTGTGGGGTAGAGTCAGAATGGTGTGTTTTTGAATGCAAGTCGCGTCAATCTGCGCATGCGCAGTTGGTTGTAGTAAGTAAAGTGGCCATTTTGGGGCAGTACATGAAGGTGTTTGGGGTAGAGATGGACCGCTATGGGTCCGAATAGGTCGTGGAAGGTGTCAAAGTGAAGCTTGTGTGGGTTAGAGTCAGAATGGTGTGTTTTTTAATGCATGTCGCGTTAATCTGCGCATGCGCAGTTGGTTGTAGTAAGTAAAGTGACCATTTTGGGGCAGTGCAGGTAGGTATTTGGGATAGAGAGGGACCATCCTTGGTCCGAATGCGTCGTGTAAGG
This sequence comes from Hanleya hanleyi, assembly GCA_036873755.1. NCBI lineage: Eukaryota > Metazoa > Mollusca > Polyplacophora > Lepidopleurida > Hanleyidae > Hanleya > Hanleya hanleyi. The sequence continues at coordinate 3,432 of JAVTVY010052938.1, read as the reverse complement.
TGTCATCTTGTAGCTCTCGGGGTGTAGATCCCGATTTAAGGGCTGTTCACGTCATCTGTGACGCCATCAGTGACGTAATCAGTACGAGTAGTAGCGAAAGTGGACATTTTGGGGCAGTGCAAGGAAGGTATTTGGTGTAGAGATGGACCATCCTTGGTCCGAATGCGTCGTGGGAGGTGTCATTTTGTAGCTCTCGGGGTGTAGACCCCGATTTGGGGGATGTCTGCGTCATCTGTGACGTCATCAGTGACGTCATCATTACGAGTAGTAGCGAAAGTGTGCAATTTGGGGCAATGAAGGAAGGTATTTGGGGTAGAGATGGACCATCCTTGGTCCGAATGCGTCGCGTGGGGTGTCATTTTGTAGCTCTCGGCGTGCAGACCTCGATTTGAGGGCTGTCCACAGCATCTGTGACGTCATTGGTGACGTCATCAGTAGGAGTAGTAGCGAAAGTGTGCATTTTGGGGCAGTGAAGGAAGGTATTTGGCATAGAGATGCTTCATCCTCAGTCCGAATGCGTCGTGTGGGGTGTCATCTTGTAGTTCTCGGCGTGCAGACCTCGATTTCAGGGCTGTCCGCAGCATCTGTGACGTCATTGGTGACGTCATCAGTAGGAGTAGTAGCGAAAGTGGGCATTTTGGGGCAGTGAAGGATGGTATTTGGTGTAGAGATGGACCATCCTTGGTCCGAATGCGTCGTGTGAGGTGTCATCTTGTAGCAACGATCACCAACGCCATTCTTAATGCTTCAACGCCCAGGTGAAATAGCTCAGAAGCTCTGATATTCCATGGAATTGTCACTAATTCTTCGAAATGCAGTGAGTGACGCCCGTCGACGCCCGTCGTTACACCTTAACACTCTAACATAACACCATGATATAGACCGGACAGAGAACAACAACAGCAACAACAACAATGATCACACATGAGAGAACAACAACAACAAGAAGTTTTTTTTCATATAGTTTATTCTCCCCAATGTTACATCATACCCACGTTGGGGGAGCCGCGTTGGGTATATTTACAATTCAAGAATATTCTTGTCCAATCAGAGGCCACCATTTGCATCTGTCATATTCGTTCCTGTCCGTTAGATGTATTCTCGGCTACTCTTGTCCAATCAGAAGTCGCCATTTCAGAAAGTTCTATCTTCGGCCATGTTCGCTCTGAACCGTTTGTTCTAATCGTCATCGGACAGGCCAGGATACCGTTGAGGAAACATATCCTCAGATAGTTGTTTGCGCATTCTGAGTATCTATCAGTGCATGGGTGAATACTTTCATCCGATGGGGGTGGTGGGTCAGTTTAACCACGAAGAACGTAACATTGGTGACCCTCTCCACTATCCACTTGGTGTTGGGACGCTGTTCATAGGCCCATTCTAAGGGATCCACAGTGTCCAGTTGGGCCAGCATCGTCTCTAGCGACGCCCGATTGGTGATTGTGAAAGGATGGTCGTACACTGGGTTGATGGCACTGGAATAGAAATAGCACAATTCACGCGTCATCTTATGGCATAAGATGTACCCAAATGCTACATTTAATGTGAAGGACGTAGGTTGGTCATTGAAGATGGCTTCCACGTAGCTGCGTAGACGGGCGAGGTCGGTCAGTCGGAAATTGTACAAGTCCAATATAGGGCGATGACGGTGGAAGCAGTGTCGGATCATGGACCAATGGCGTCGATACATCTCACTCACTGGATGATCTTCGGGTAAGAGATCGCTGGGAACATCCACCGCATCTTCCAGAAAATGTTCGTTGTTGTCAGGCGTATGACTGGAAACAGTGATGCTAGGGACCGGCTGGATATCTAGGCTCTTCTGAGCTGTGGGTATAGGCGGGCTCTCCGTGATCGCATCACCAGTGGCATTCTCCTCCCCGGGTTCATCTTCAGTGGATCTGTCCCTCCTGGGTACCTCTTTAGTGGAAAGTTGTCCCTCATGCCGTGGTGATGCACCATGAATCAAACGCTCATGCCGTTTTAACTGACTGGGTCGTTTGAAGAGTTGCCCACATTCTTCGCATGGACGCTTGGATGGCCCATGAATTGAACGTTCATGGCGCTGTAAATGATCTGGGCGCTGAAACGACAGTGTAGGCCTACATATCGTACAGCTATACCCGGCGGTTCCATCGTGCTTGGTAGCCTCATGGCGGCGCAAGTCGTGCCGGCGAGTGAATGATTTCGAGCACGTAGTACAAGTGAACATCTTGGTGGTTGACAGAGTGTCTGATGAAACGGCCAGGCCGTTTCCTTTTTATAGCAAGCTAGCTGTTGATCTATTTTTAGCACAATCAGTTCTAAACTAGTGGAAAACCCCTATCACCTCTAGCCAAAAGGGCTAATATCGGTCCCCGGGCTTATTGGGATCTGCCTATCAAGTCAATGGGGTGATGTGAATAACAACAAGTTCAGCAATGTTCATACAGTTTATTATCCCCAATGTTACATCATACCCAGCCGCCCTGGGTATGTTTAGTATGTTCGCATTCGAAATATCAAACACCGTGTTTTATTATTCAACGCATCGTCACATCAGGCACAAGTGTTTACTGAGCTCAAGTCAACGATCAGCATGTAGACATAGAGAGTATGTACGACATGTTGTGGTATTCATCAGTGCTTGGGTGACGCATTCACCCGATGGGTTGATTGGTCGTCTTGGTCACGAAAAACGTAACATTGGTCACCCTCTTTACTACCCATTGTGTGCTGGGTCGTTGTTATTGGGCCCATCTCAAGGCATCCAATTGTTCCACTTGGTCCAGCATCATCTCTAGTGACCTCCGGACTGGAATAGAAATAGCGCAATTCACCCGTCATCTTATGGCATAAGATGTACCCAAATGCTACATTTAATGTGAAGGCCATTGGTTGGTCATTGAAGATGGTTTCCACGTAGCTGCGTAGACGGGTGAGGTTGGTCAGTGGGAAATTGTAGATATCTTGAATAGGGCGATGACGGTGGAAACAGTGCCGTGTCATGGACCATTGGCGCCGAGAGATGTCACTCTCTGGATGATCTTCGGGTAAGAGATCGCTAGGAACATTTATGGGCTCGTCCAGAAAATGTTCGATGTATGACGTATGACTCGAAACTCCAGGCTCTTCCCAACTGTAGGTATAGGCGGGCTCTCCGTCATCGCATCACCAGTGGCGTTCGTCTTCCCGGGCTTATCTTCAGTGGGTCCGACCTTCCGCGGCTCCTCTTCAGTAGGAAGTTGTCGCCGAAAACCGTGGTGACGGACCATGGATCAAACGCTGATGCCGTTTTAACTGACTGCGTCGTTTGAAGAGTTGACCACAATCCTTACATTGTTCCGTCGCGTCCTCGTGGAATGAACGTTCGTGGCGCAGTAAAGCATCTTCCCGATTAAATGACCGTGCGCAGGTTATACAAGCATACAGTCCGTCGTTGTGGGTGGAGGT
>JAVTVY010052937.1:0-25487 GCA_036873755.1 Hanleya hanleyi | reverse complement strand
TTTGATATTTTTAGAACATGTCTTGTCGGCTGTTGACGGCTTCTCTCTTGTATGAAACTAACCTATGTTTATGTATACTATGATATGGTATACTACTTTTTGAATTTGTTGTTAATACTGTTATATGCATTGGGATTTTAGATTATGTACGCGACTAAACGCTTGTATTTTAGTCTCGTTTAAACTGGTATTCTCCACACAGGCCAGGATCAGTCATTTGAGAAGTTCCTCCAAGAATACATTTTCTGGGTTGGGGTACATATTCCCTGTGGGGACAGAGGACACTTTGGTTTGCATACATCGAAACGGGTATATGACTGTATATGACTAATTGTACGATTGGATTTGATTTCACTTTACGGACATACAGCACTGCCTCTTCGGCGATGTCCTTATAGTCAGCTGCGCGCCCCTCCACGTCGGTAGCAATCAAGGCAAAAGTCGGTGGCCACTGATGACGGTGGCGTTCTGGTTGATTTGAGCGGTTGCCGCAGAGGTTCAGAAATTTTCGTTTCGTGCACACTGTTGACCCGGGTTATCCTTATATAGAAAGATTAACCTTTGTGAACACCGCTATGTAAGACGACACGAAATACACATGCCATTCAATGATCGGTCTTCCATTTCATAGTGCGGGTATTTCTAGTTGTTGACCATTCACGTCCTTAACTTGTGTGAACGTCGATATGTAACAGGAAATGATACGAAATATACCTGGCAATCACTGGTTGGTGTATCGGTGTTGCCTGTATAAATATTGCCATGTCGTAGCACGGGTATATTTTTGTATCTGGCCGATACGACAGTCTTGTGGAAATGTAAATATTTGCAGCAGGGGATTACGGTAATCTAAAGGATTTATTGTGTACCGTAGGATGCAATTTATGCGTATTATGAGCTCGATGTTGAGCCCTGATATTACACAGCGCGTTTACACCTGGAACATGTTAACGGCTTGCATGTGAGTTTTGGACTGGCTGTTTAACGCACCAGTCGGCAAGTCATCATCGCCCTCATTGTCCAGTAACAAACCTGTTATGACCTGTTGCCCGTCCACATGCATAACCACAAAGTTGATGTTGTAAAAGGAGCTTTTCCGGTGAAAATATAGGCGAGGGCCATTCACTCGGGTAGATCCAATAAGTGTGACTGGCGATCAAATTCCTTCTGGGCACGGAAGACGTCTACGTTTCTATGCGTCCACTGGGGGTATTGGGTCGTGGATACGGAACCGAGGATTTGGTGTAACCAGTACGGCCGAATTCGGTCTCACATGAGTCTGTGTTGCACGGGCAACCCGTAGTAGCGGTCTAGCATGAACAGGTCCACGCGAGTTCAGTCGATCGATCGAATCTTTTCCGTAAAGTCTCGCGCCTTGACTTGATATTCACCATCTCCATGCTCCCCAGGGTATCACGGAAGAACAAGGGAGCTCCCAATTAAGACGCATCTGTACGCACGATGCGGATATTGAAGATTTTGGCTTTCACGTCCAACTCAATGGTCGCTGGCACGTCTGGCGTCACACGATTTTGTGAAGATGATCTCATTGGAGCCAGTGTTCGTGATACTCAAGAGTGCAAGAAGTTCCATCCATTCTCTTCGGCGCTGATTTGGGTATCTGGCACGTCCACAAATCGGTTCACCCTTAGTGGAGGAGCACGAGTGCGGATTGCCATGTCTTCGAAGGGCGTCGTCGCTTGGACGATCGTCGACTGGTCACATGTCTCAAAGCTCCACCCGTTGAGCTTTGGCGACCAAGAAATGTCTCGCTGCTTAAGCTCAATCTTTTACTTCCTGTCGGAACGAAACAACAACAAACACATCACTGCTGTATGGCTTACAGGATACTTCCGGCGATTTATGTTTTTGGGGCGATTTGGACACGCGGGTCATGAGCACTCTTCTCCGATGTCATTCCCTATATCCATGTTTATGATGCGCATGCGGATTTGTCGGACCGGAGATAGAGGATAAACTTAATCACCATACGCGGAGACTCACGTTACCCGTCAGTGTAGCCTGATATTTCAGGTTCTGTTCTTTGTACGCCAGGTTCACACCATTCACGAACGGCAGTTCGCCCCGTGCTCTTTCCTCCTATTCTTGAGATCGAGTAAGGCGGACACGAAACTGTGGGTCCACGTGTGGTAACGGACTTCGGGCAGATTGAACTCATCAGGATTCCACTCTGATGTATCGCGATTGGAGTCTATCCGAAGTTTTGGGGTGTCGTAGGTTCCGTCGTCTGCTGCTGCTGCAGTTTTCCTTTGTCATTTGTTGACATGCTGGGATTCTGTTTCACTCGCTGCCGCGGGAGGCAGTATATTTCTTGATCGTGACGACGGACTGCGAGTTTGACGGCGGCTGCGGTGCTGACAGTGACTGTGATGCTGATGATCTTTCGGGTACTCTGACCTTGACCGTTGACCTATTGACCACAAAATACTTCTTTGGGTTAACACAGAAACACATCTGTAAACTGTCGAACAGATCGGTGAAGCGTAACGTAAGATATTGTCCAGACAAAAGTGTTATTGAACGAGAAACGGAAAGACAAGACAAAAACATAATGGTCGACGTGGCAAAAAATAACCTTTTTGCCCTTACAAGTAAACCTTTGGGAGAATTCCAAACTGTGACTGCAACCACGGATTCGCACTCGAACTCTGACCGGTACCTATCGTTCTTCACGTTCGAGACAATGTGTAGTCGGTGGCTTTTCTGCAAAGCTATTGGGCTGTTCTATTTGTAGAATGTTTTACTAAACATATATTATTTCGTGATATTGTAAACAGCGAAGTAAATAAAATCACAGAACAAAAATGTCAAGTCAGTGAAGTGAAATAATAAACTGTTTAGTCTGAGAAAGTATTCATACACGAGAGACAAATCTGTAATATTCAATAATATTGAAAAATTATGGGGACCTGTAGCACAGGAAAACTTTGGGGCTTCGTGGATTGCCGTAGATCGTCTAACGAACCTGACTGATTGAAATTGTAGTCTCAAATTGCAGTCCCAACATCTCAGTGCAACTTGATATTTGATAGTTTTGATATTAATGTAATATCCAGTGAATACTATACCGATTTTTGTTGTCTAATACATTAGTGTGTGCATAAGAGTAGCACAGTTCTGACAATATCCTGAGTATGTTACTTGAATAACTTTGAAAATTTAATTATCCGAGCATATCAGCTGTTCAACCTTGTTGTTGACATTTCTTTCGTGCTATTTTTAGATTATTGTGACTGTGGTTTTGTAGCCGCAGTTTATGTGAGATTTTCAGGACAAATTTAAATACATATTATTAGGAATTAAACAGGTCACACATTATTTCTCTGGGCCTCAAAGATTATGTTTAGAACCGTGACCAAACTGTGGATACTTTTCTGTTGCTGATATTTCTCATTTATCATCGATGTCCTACTGTATATGAAGTTGAGCAACGTTGAGCTCGGTCAATATTTGGATGGGTGATCGGGTGCTGTACTGGCTGGGCTGATTCGTGCCCAGGATAAGAGGAACCGTGGACACTCGTGTGTACCTGTAGGCACCGTGGTGATATGACTCAAAATATGTCGAAAACGACGTTAAATCCTACTCACTTAATCACCCCTTTTCCTGTATTTGTCGAGGGCGCAATTACAAACTCGATTGGTCACGTGATATATTTGATGATGTCAATAATATGATTTTCTTGTATTCCGTGCCCTCAAATGCTATTCATAAATGCAGATTAAGAGTTTAATGCAAAACTAGTTCTGTTATGACGATGCTGCTGAAGTATTTTAGTGAATTTATTGTTGAACTATTTGTTGTTGCAGCACTACTTTCATGTGTGCAGTTTGACGTCATCTTAAATAAGCGGGAAATAATAGTTATTTATTGACAAACATGCATGCAGTTTCAGTTAATTCATCTTGAATTATTTATAAATGAATTCTAAACAGGCAAGGGGTACCGACCAAGTTGATATTTTACTACATCCTATACAGAATTCAGCATTTTGCTAATAATGATTTTGTGCTTTCTGTCATTTTGTCAATTGACGACTTTAGATCGAAATAACAGTTTCTATGATTAATATAATTAAAAAGGACAATATTTACACGAAGGAGCACAAAATGATATACCTTCATAACTTCAGGAATTATGATCTTATCTGAGAAATAGTTCACTCTCCCGTCGCTGCCTCGGTAATGGTGATGGCTGATTGGCTGAATTGAGTCACATGTGGCCCATAATGCAAGGTTATAAAGAAAAGCTCAGATCGCAGGTTTTTCAATCTGGCTTCAGCCGGGCAATTGTAAACATCTTGACCTAGCTTGATCAAAATCAACCCAAACCATCAACCAATCTATACATACTAGGTACATACACAAAAGGAAGAACAACAAAACCATGATTAATTACCAGGTTTATTGATAATGAATAATAACTATATATGTGGCCGGGATATATTTAGGGGACCAGGTCCGGTGGACTTAGGTCCCCTATTGAAATCGTTCGGATTATTATTATTCCACATGATTTTTGTGTCACAGATATCTCAAGAACGATAAGGTGGATTAGGCCCAAACTTATAGGATATGTTCTGGTAAACAAGATCTAATGCATATACCATATTGATTCCGATTGGTCAGATGCCTTGGCGGCCACCTTGGATTTAGCTTAAAACCTTCAAAGATCTTCTTCTCTGAAACCACCGAACCGGTCGATGTGAAACTTGGTACACATGATCAAAGGATTGAGTTCTCTCATTTTTACATTTAAAAAGTTAATCCGTTAAAAAAGATGGCCGCTATCGACCAATCAAAATGGTCAGGTTTTCAAGTAACGGATTTTTACGGGAAAAGTTATGAGATATATGTTATATGACATGGCGATCACGAATATGCAAAATTCTGCTCCTAGATCACGTGGTTTGGTCGCCATCTTGAATTTTGTGAAAAACTTTACCAATTTTGCAACGGCTTATTCTTTTGAACCCTGATAGATACAGATTTCTAGGTAATTGCGATATATTCGGAAGGCCATGGTCTGTTGCACTGAAAGCAAATATTTTTGATTGGCTGAACGGTTCGGCGGCCATATTGGATATAACGCGAAACCTTCTAAGATCATCTCCTCTGAAACCGCTGCACAGATCGTTGTGAAACTTGGTACACATGATCAATGGATAGATTGCACTCATTCTTAGATTTAAAATTTCATCCGTTAAAAAAGATGGCCGCCATCGACCAATCACAATGGTCGGATTTTTAAGTAACGGATTTTGACGGGAAAAGTTATGAAATATATGTTATATGATATGGCGATCATGAATATGCAAAAAATTTGCTCCTAGGTCACGTGGTTTGGCCGCCATCTTTAATTTTGTGGAATTTTTTTACCAATATTGCAATGGCTTATTCTCTTGAATCCTGATAGATACAGATTTCTAGGTAATTGCTGTATATCCGGAAGGCCATGGTCTGTGGCACTGAAAGCAAATATTTTTGATTGGCTGAACGGTTTGGCGGCAATATTGGATTTAACGGCAAACCTTCTAAGATCACCTCCTATGAAACCGCTAAACCTATTGATGCGAAACTTGGTACAGAGGACCAATGGCTCGAGGTCTATCAAATTCTATTTAGAAAGCTTTTGTATGGAACAAGATGCCTGCCATCGACCAATCAAGATTGTCGGAATATCCCCCATTTCGATCTCGTCACATCCATGAAAACAGTCAGTGACCAGTGCCTGTGAGGTAGCCCTTAACTGGAAGACAAGGATAGTAGCTGATCCTAATCTCAGATATTTAATTATAATTATCTTCTCAGGAAAAGAATATATCAGATACATCTATGCTTTTTATATGGTGTATGGTAAGATGGCTACTTATTTTCAAGTAACGGATTTTGACGGGAGAATTTGTGAAATACATGCCATAGTCTGTTGCACTGAATGCAAAATACTTTCGGTTAGCTGAACGGTTTGGTGGCCGCATTCCGACATAGGCCCTGTGTAGACCTGGTCCCCGGCTAGATGCTGCTCGCAGCTCCAATTTATTTTATAGTTGTATCGTATTTTGTATTTGGCGCGACAATTGGATAATTCGGTAGAGAGCCTCGTCTGCCACTGGCTCCAAATGTATATCTTATTTTATCTTGAATGTTTCTTTTAATTAGTCGCCCGCGAAGTTTACGCTGCCGGAATCACAGTTCCACGAGTTCGCTGTGACTGTCTTTTGTTTCTTATCATTACATATGTGGTCACAGCGTGCGGATTCTGGTTATATTTGGTCGGTTTTGCGATTACGGATGCACATCTTACTTGGCATTTCTGCCGGACGGTCGCATATTTGATATGGTACCTGAGGCACGAGATACTTGTATAATATATGTAGTTTGCCGAATACCAGTTTCTGGGGCTTGTGCGAGTTCTTGGCAGGTAAGTCCATTTGTATTTCCTGTTTCTTATGTCTCGTATGTATTTGTATAGATCTATATACTAATGTGAGCGCCCGATTATTGTATATCTGGATTCTGGTGTGCGAGAATCTTTTATGCCGGTGTCGTCGTGTGACGAAGCGACAGCTCTATGTTGATCGGATACACAGCAGTCATAATATGCAATAACCAGTTTCCGTTCAGTTTCAGTTTTATTAGGCATCCATGTCAGTTATATCAACTGTTTTACAATGGAGCCAATAACATTAAAAATATAGCAAACAAAAAGTATATACATGAAAAAACAATCACACAATATAAATGTGCATATCACAGTTATATCACTTACACTACAGACCACGGATATGCTCTTTCATCATTAGTTTTTATGTCCCGCGTAATTCTTCATTATATTGCCATGCAGTGTATACATGTATATAGGTACTATATTAGATAATTCGATAGAGTTAGCTGAAATGCTAATACAGAACTTTCTTTCTGTTGTACAGGTAGATTTCGTGTAGGCAGCGGCCTACATACAGTATTATTCAGTGAAACACTTGTCACATTGATAGAGTAAGTTTTATAAAGCTTATGTATCTAATTCCGATTAAACCGGTGCTAGGGGTCGTGTGGCTACTTCATAGTCTCCACATGAACATCTGCAATAAAAGCGCGGCTGAGATACTAAGACTACGTCCGAGAATCCACCGTATTCTCGGATCTGAATGTTAGGTGTCGACGAGTACTTTCCTGTTGAGATATATTGTTGCTCTTTACTCACCAGACGTCGTCAATTTTCCCCACCTCTTGCATATCGCTCCAATTTATTACCTGTATATGGTAGGATTCTGCTGATGGACTGCTAGTCCCCGAGGCCCGCCCTCTGTACATGTGACTCGACAAATATATGTAGGTTTATTGTTTCGGTGGAAAATTTAAGCCGTACGACGTCGGACAGGTTAGTTTTTCTATGTTTCCTGCATTTACCAGGTTGTTAAGACGTTTACTCCATCAGACGTCCATGATGCTCATCCATTAACATTAGATGAGTTGTTTGAGCTGATCTGTCATCACAGCTCCCGAGCTAGCGTATCTAATTCCGCTTAAGCCGGTGCTAGGGGCCGTGTGGATACTTCATAGTCTCCACATGAACAGCTGCAATAAAAGCGCGACTGAGATACAAAGGCTACGTCCGAGAATCCACTTTCCTGTAGAGTCATATAGTTGCTATTTAGTCACCAGACGTCGTCAATTTTCTCACCTCTTGCATATCTCTCCAATTTAACGTGTACGTCGTTATCACATGTTTATGTCGTATGTGTTGCGTTAACCCCTTCTGCTTCACGTCCATGTATATATCTTTATGTAACGTATTAATTCGTCAGTTATAGTTTTGCCTATACGAAACGTGCTGCCAGTGCCCCGGACTGATCCGATGTGTGCCGAATTGTGCCGAACGGTGGTGGGTGCGAAATTACGTCAGCAAGGCAGCATTGCTATACAAGACTGTGCTTGAACATTTGATTCTGACATTTGATTCTAAACATTTGATTTCGAACATTTGATTCAGAACAGTTGATCACTGTGTTGAAACGCATCACATTGGATGATCGCATTATACATATACATATAGTGACAACAGCATTATCATCACATCGCCATACAATTCATAATTTATTTCATGATTTATGAACTGCATGAACTTTATTGAGGACTATTTTCCCGTACTCTTAACTGCAGTGCGCGAACAGGATATTGATTGCGTGGAGTGTGTTTTTAAATATACGCTGGATCGATCAATACGTATTCTCATCATTATATTTACACCGTACAACATAAGCCTGTCATTTTCAAATGCTCATTGATATGTGACTATCGTTATATGTTTGTTCGTATACATGTTCGTATGCATGCATTTGTCCTCTGTGTAACGTCATCTGAAAATATTGTCCGTGTTCATGCATGTGATGTCTGTTGTCGTCTCGTAACTTGTCTTGTTGAATCAACTCTGTCTTTTTGTAGCACGGCGGAGACTGTCTGCAACGTCGATTACCGAGGGTCAGACGTGTCATATTATTAACGGTCAGCAATTGTTACTCTTATTTGCATTATTCTGTGTCTCAAGATAACGATAACGGTAATTACTTCTTAAAGACGCCATCATGGCGACTGCATTTACCGAGGATGAAGCCAAGGCTTTAGTTGCCACGTTTCAGAAAATGAACCTTAAACCTAAAGCCGATACTCCGGAAGATCTGAAAGCATGGATGACTGACTTTATCGCCACCCATTCTCAAGGTAAGCCTGAAGTTAAATCTGAATCTGGCAGCGCTACCATTTTAGGGACTGTTCAAATGCCGAAAATTTCATTTTTTTCCGGTGACACGTCCAAGAAAACTGACAAAGCATATGACCTTTTGGAAATATGAGGTCAAGTGCCTTATCCGGGAAAAGATTTATCCGAGGAAGGTAATTACGGAAGCGGTTCGACGTTCGCTGAAAGGAGAAGCTGGCTGGGTAATTAGGAGATTGGGTCCCCATGCTGATTTAAATGAAATGCTAACCAAACTAGACAGCATATATGGGGCTGTAGAGGCAAAAGAATCTTTACTTGCAGAGTTTTATAGTTCCCGACAAAGAGATGATGAAGATGTCTCAACCTGGAGATGCCGTTCGGAGGATATTCTAAACAAAGCCGTAGAAGAAGGTCAGGTACACTCATCGCAGGTAAATGATATGCTTCGCGCTATGTTTTGGTCTTATCACGAATCGTTAGATTCTTGGTATGTGCTTTAGAATAGGTTTACCAGAAGACTATTCTGGGAAGTCATATGACGCAGTCAGTATGTCGGCACCTCTTCCCACTTCCCTTATATGTGTTGTAATTGAACAAATTTAGAGATTTGTCTGGTCACGTGTTTGGTCGAATTAAGAATTTTGGTGAGTTGAGGGTAGCACTGCGACAGGTGGAGTATGAACAAAAGCTCCGTAAGCGAGAACAGATTTCCTCTAAAAAGGTTTCCGCAACCCTTAAAGCAGCAACAGCCGGTGAAGGTAACACTGATCTAAAAGAAATTAAGGGCATGGTCCACCGATTGACGAATGACGCATCTCGAATCGGGGCCGATAATGTACATGAGTACCGGTCACACCGAGATTATCACCGGGGTTTCCGTGGGTACCGGGGAAGTAGAGGTCAACAAGGTGAAAGGGAACGGGGTCGGCCGAAACCGATACGGAAGAACCCGAGTGTTACCGATGTCATCAGCGGGGTCATTTGGCGATTGGCTGCAGGGTTAATTTAGATTTAAACTAAAGGAGGCCTATGACCATTTAGGTCATGGAATTTGTCGTCCCGAAACGGTTAGTATGGAGAAAAACGTTTTGACTGATGGGTTACTAGGAAGTGGTAATGATGTCCCTGTAACTGTAAATTCGGTTCCCACTTCCGCTCTGTTGGATACAGGTTCCACCCCCTCCACCATCAGTCAGTCCTTCTATGAAGCGCACTTATCTGAATTAACCAGTCAGCCCCTTGATAAGATCTTGGAGATTGAATGCACAGATGGAAATACCTTACCATACACAGGGTATATTGAAGTCAACCTTGGGATCACGGGTATACCGGTCGAAGATGTCCAGCCTTGTTTACTATTGGTAGATCCAGATAGTAAGTTTAGCTCGAACGTACCTGTACTGTGTAGAGCGTACCTGTACTGTGCAGAGCGCTCGAATGTGTATATTCCCCCTAACACTGAAATAAGTATTATGGGATGTTTGGGTAAGTAGATGCAATATCACTCGACCTGCGCCTTGATACAAACTTCCAGTAAGTCTTCTGTCTCCTCTGATTTGGATATATCGCCGGTACTACTTTCCTATGACTATGGTACAACCGAGTGTGTAAAGGTGAATATCTTCAACCTAACGACGCAGACGATGGTTATTTCTCCCAAAGCCGTCGTATGTGAGCTACAATCGATAGTGGAAAAGCTCTCGGTTGGTCAGCCAGTGTATGACGTCACAGATTTGATGATGAAATTGGAACGCCTGATTCGACACTGGAGGAGGTAAGCCTGTGCATGGATTTGTTGACTAAAATTCGTGAGGTTTTTGCTTGTAGTGATGCCGAGTATGGTCGCACATCCGAAGTGAAACATCATATCGATCTGACTGACGAGAAACCATTCAAACAGCGCCATCGCCATATCCCTCCATCACTGCATCAGGAGATCCGAGAGCACCTTCAGGGACTATTGGATACTGGAGTTATCCGCCCCTCTCATTCTCCATGGGCATCAAATGTAGTGTTGGTTCGGAAAAGGGACGGGTCGATGCGCATGTGCGTAGTTGAACCGGCAGTTGAACCAGAAAACCATCCGTGATTCCTACGCCCTGCCCAGAGTTGACGAGATGCTGGAGTGCATATCCGGATCCACCTACTTCTCCAAACTGGATCTTATGAGCGGTTACCACCAAGTTGAAGTCTGGGAAGAACAAAAACAACGTACAGCTTTTACGGTAGGCCCCTTGGGATTTTTTAGTTTAATCTTATGCCTTTTGCACTTGTCAACGCCCTGCCACCTACAAACGGTTGATGGATGGTCCTAGACGGTTTGAATCTCCGCAATTGTTTGATATACATAGATGATGTAATCATATTTTCCTCTTCATTGGAGGAGCATCTGAGACGTGTGGAGATGGTCCTGAACGACTTGAGGAGTGTGGCCTGACTGTTGCGCCCAAGAAGTGTTCTTTCCTCCAGACCAAGGTGAAGTATGTTGGCTATGTGGTGTACCCCGACAAGATCAACCAGGTAACGAATTGACCGACTCCGCAAAATCCTGAAGAAATGCGCAAGTTCCTGGGATTTGCTGGGTATTATCGTAAGTTTGTGCGCAACTTCTCTCACGTTGCAAAACCTCTTTTAGAATTACTTCCGCCTACGTCACCAAAGAAGCCCGGAAGTTCAACGCGGTGCAAGACGACAGAGAACCCATGGTGCTCGGATAACGAGCAACTGAAGGATATTCTTTCATCTCCGCCAATACTAGGCTACGCAGACTATTTTTGCCATTCGAGCTGCTACACACGGACGCCAGCATGAGAGGACTAGGAGCAGTCATGCGGGGGGAGCTGTGTGGGGGGGAGGGGGAGGGAACTGTGTGGCCGGGATATAATTTATTTTATAGTTGTATCGTATTTTGTATTTGGCGCGACGACTGGGTAATTCGGTAGAGAGCCTTGTCTGCCACTGGCGTCAAATGTATGTCTTATTTTATCTTGAATGCTTCTTTTAATGAAGTTTACGCTGCCGGAAACACAGTTCCACGAGTTTGCTGTGACTGCCTTTTGTTTCTTATCATTACATATGTGGTCACAGCGTGCTGATTATATTTGGCCGGTTTTGTGGTTACAGATGCACATCTTATTTGGTATTTCTGCCGGACGGTCGTATATTTGATATGGTATATAAGGCACGAGTTACTTGTATAAAATATGTAGTTTGCCGTATATCAGATCCTGGGGCTTGTGCGAGTTCTTGGCAGGTAAGTCCATTTGTATTTCCTGTTTTTTATTTCTCGTATGTATTTGTATAGATCCATATACTAACGTCAACGCTCAAATATTGTATATCTGGACTCTGGTGTGCGAGAATCTTGTATGCCGGTGTCGTCGTGTGGCGAAGCGACAGCTATTTGTTGATCGGGTACACAGCAGTCATAATATGCAATAACCCCGGATATGCTCTTTTATGATTAATTCTTACGTTTCGCGTAATTGCTCATTATCTTGTCATGCATTGTATATACATGTGTATATAGGTACTATATTAGATAATTAGATAGAGTTAGCCGAAATGCTAATACAGAACTTTCTTTTTGTTGTACAGGTAGATTTGGTGTAGGCAGCGGCCTACATACATTATCATTCAGTGAAATCCTTGTCGCATTGATAGGGTAAGTTTTATAAAGCTTATGAGTGTTTAACGTGTACGTTTTCTATCACATGTCTATGTCGTATGTGTTGCGTTAACTCCTTCTGCTTCACATGTCACGTTTTAACTCGTCAGTTAAAGCGTTCTCCTGTTGTATGCATTAACGTAGAGCGAATTGATCACGTGACATTGATAATGACACGATTTGAGCTACCGTGATTTCCGATTGTAAACGAGTATGCTGGTTTACATGTATTTGTGATATGTCTAACTTGATCTGTATTTTGTATATTTTAGGGTTATTGTTTATCACCGAATAAATCGGCTATATCGGACATCACCCCTCGGGTTGGCTATTTTCTTGTATGGTTGGTTGTTTGAAGTTTAACGTCGCACCTAATCTTATTGGTCACGCGGCGACGATGACCCAAACAAACATACCCTAGCAAAACCCTAACAAAAACCTAGGCTCTACAGACACTGATCACAATGGATCGTCAGAGAGCCTAATTTGTTTGGCAATTTAATCTAGCTCCTGTGCCAGACAAACATGGTACTGCTGGAGGGCTTTTCTTGTATGGGCAATCTATTACATATATGCCAAATATAAAGTTAGATAGCTTGCCATATACTGCGATCCAGGCTCCTATGCATATTAACAGTGAGTGTCTGAGAGCCAAGGCACATTCAACCGGGCGTCATTTAATATGTCATCTGGCTCATTAGTAGTGGGTAGATGAGGGCTGACGTACATTCAATCTGGGGGCGATCTATTTTTTGCTTCAGTTTAACAGATAGCAAAATGGGGGTTCGACTACACTAGACAAGTGTCTGTCAGAACTGTGCAGTTTTGATACCGAATAAATCTCTTTATCATCCTGTCTGAAACAAAACACGTGTAGAGTTCCTGTTTATGGTTCCTATATATATATGCATCGTATTATTTAGTTCCGAGGTGGCTATAAACTGGTGTCAGAAGTTGGATACTAAGATTTTATTCAATATCGAGTGATACGAGCATACTCCAGACTGGTTTTACTGGCACCTACAGATAAAATGGCAGATAGACCGGACCCGGAAATTCAAATTCATATACATGAGGGGGGCATACCGGTTGATTGTGACATTTCACACAACAGTGATGCTGTAGATCATGGTGATAGCAACAAAATGGTCACCATTGACAGGCGAGGGAGACAATGATAGACCCAGCAGTAGACGGCACATTTACTGCAGATGAGCGGGAAGAGGTGATGTTAGATATCGCCATTCTAGCCTAAAACTCAAACCAGAACCTTTTGATGGTAAAGGGGATCGGGAGGATTATTTGTCACATTTTTTCGATTGTGCAAAATAAGGAGCATGGTCCGAGAAGGGAAGAGAATATTTGACCTACATTTTGATGGTGTCACTTTCGAACAGGCCGTCGCCGTTTGAGAAATAACCATTGAGGGAATACTGGGTCAGGATTTCCTATGGGAACACATACAACAGATTGATTATAGATGAATGAAACTAAGAACTCGAGGGACAGAATTCGAGAAACAAGCCTATGTTTATGTATACTATGATTGTCTTTTTGAATTTGGTGCTAATACTGTTATATGGAATATGGAATAGGTCTTTGGATTATGGACGCGGATATTCTTTAATGGACGACGGCTGAATTATGAATGACGGACCAGACGCTTGTAATATATCCAGTGTTGGGTGCGGGAATGTTGGTTATCATTCCAGTGAAACTGACAGTTATCTTCCAGTTCCTGAAGCCCATAGACAAAAGTTTCGTAGTTGTGAAAAAGAAAACTCTCAGACTCATGTAGAATTTGCTCGTTTAAGTGGTGTGCCTCGGTTAAAATTGACAACCAATTTGAAAGCCTTAGACAGCTTATGCTGATAGAGGAATTTAAAAGGTGTATCCATGGTGATATTAGAACATTTCTTGATGAAAAGAATGCTAACACTTTAGATCAGGCAGCACGTTTTGCTGACGAATACGCTCTGACACACAAATTATCATTTGACAATGCTGTTAAGCCAAGTTCATTCCAGTCTAATCTCTCAGGTAACAAACCCAGTTCTTTTTCAGGGCCTAAAACTTTTAACCCCAGTTACAAAGGTCAATGGTCAAACACAAAGTCTCAGTCACCCACTTTTAACACTCAAGATAAATCTCCCGTTTGCAATTATTGTAAGAAGGAAGGTCATTTAATGGCTAATTGTTTTAAATTGAAAAGACAACAACAAGATCTAGCCTTTCAAAAGCCTAGTGGTTTCCTCACTTCAAGATCTATACCCAAGCAGGTTAGTGACGTATTCTTAATCCATAATAATCGTTGTAAAGCCGTTATCTAGAGAATGATGTATCTCAGTCACGCTTTGATTGTGACTGTTCATATGAGCACCATGAGGATCTTGAAGTACATGGGTTCATTCGGCCCCTAGCCCCGGGTTAAGCGGAATTAGACACAAGTTACGAAACGTAACGCCATAGATCTTTTGATATCAGCATGCGATATGTATCGCCAAATTTGAGAAACTTTGAGTGGAGGCCTTTGGTGGAATAGCCCTGTTCTATAAGTTTCTGCAACAATGTTTTGTGACGTTGATTAAAATCGTCAGGCAATCAATACATGTTAACAGACATGTGTGCATCAACCAGGTTCCCTGAGGTCATTCCTTTACGGAATATTAAGGCAAAAACTATTGTTAAGGCCTTAGTTAAGTTTTTCACACTAGTCGTGTCGGCCTACCCCAGTCCGTTCAGTCTGATCATGGATCTAATTTCATGTCAGGAATTTTTCAACAAGTCATGCATGAATTGGGAATAAAGCAGTACAAATCATCTGCATACCACCCGGAAAGCCAAGGCGCATTAGAAAGATTTCACCAGACATTAAAGAACATGATTAGGGCTTATTGTTTTGACACTGAGAAAGACTGGGATGAAGGCATACATTTGTTATTGTTTGCTGTTAGAGAGTCTGTTCAAGAGTCTTTGGGCTTCAGTCCATTTGAATTAGTCTTTGGTCATACAGTTAGAAGACCACTTAAACTGCTAAAGGAAAGTTCCTAGACAGTGATCTTGACTCATGTAGTCTCTTACAATATGTGTCGGACTTTCGCACCAGGTTGACTAAACCACGTGATTTGACCATGTCAAATTTAAAGTCAGCACAAAAATGTATGAAATAGCCTATGATAAACATGCCCTTAAACGAAGTTTCAAACCTGGTGAGAAGGTACTGGCTTTTCTGCCTATTCGTGGTAATCCACTTAAGGCTAGATATTATGGTCCTTATGTCATTGAAAAGAAATTAAGTGACCTTAATTATGTAATTCAGACTCCTGACAGGCGTAAACACCAACAGTTATGTCATGTAAATATGTTAAAGTTATACATAGACAGAGATAGCGCTAACAGTACTGTACACCCTGTAGGTGTAGTTAGTGCTGATCCTGATAATAATGAAACTTGTGAAGAGCCCATGACAGCGACAAAATTACAGAACTCTTGACATTCTACTTAATTTGGATTCCAAGTTGTATCATCTTGAACCAGCGCGCCAGGAAGAACTTCGAACTCTGCTCAGTCAATATGAACATTTGTTTCCCGATATTCCTACTCGGACTGATAAAATTTCACATGACGACAATGTCGGAGATTCTAATCCAGTAAAGCAGCACCCATATCGTTTGAATTCCATTAAACAAAATTATCTAAAAAAAGAGATTCAGTATTTATTGGACAATGACTTCATTGAACCAAGTAATAGTAACTGGAGTTCACCTTGTATCCTCGTTCCAAAGCCAGATGGCAGTTACAGGATGTGTACTGACTACAGAAAGGTGAACACATTGACCAAAACAGACACATTCCCTATTCCACGCATTGACGATTGCATTGATAAAGAGGGAAATGCCAAGTTTGTGTCAAAATTTGATCTTCTGCAAGGATTTTGGCAAGTTCCACTGACAGATCGTGCGAAGGAGATATCAGCATTCGTCACTTCAGAGGGTCCAGTACAAAGTCATGCCATTTGGAATGAATAATTCTCCGGCCACGTTCCAGCGTCTCATCAACCGTGTGACTTCCGGTTTGGAAGGATGTGAAACTTACATTGATGACGTCATTGTCTACAGCGATACATGGTGTAGATCACCCAAGATGTTATTTTTCACGTAAATTTGACAAACATCAGAGAAATTATTCTACAATTGAGAAAGAAAGTTTGGCAATGATATTGGCTTTACAGCATTTTGATGTTTATGTTACTTCCTCATCCTTGCCAATTACTGTATTTAGTGACCACAATCCACTTGTTTTCATAAGTAAGATGAAAAGCAAAATCAAAGATTTGTGAGATAGAGTATGGTGTTACAAGAATACAATACTGAAATCAGACATATTACGGGCAAGGACAATTTGATTGCTGATTGTTTGTCTCGTATATAATGTACATATGTTTGTCAACACTTTTGCTGTTGTAATATAGATTTTTTTGTGTAATAACGTTTTGAATTGTCAAGAAAGTTCCAAGTTTGAAACTTTCTTTTTGTTAAGAGGGGGAGTGTCATGGTATTGTAGTCTATTATTAGACATTGTGAATGTTTCTCGAATACAACGTAAGCTTGTTTACGTACTGTTGTGCGTGTCAGCCATCTGGAGCTTTCTAGAAGATTGTTGTAAATTGTATCTAGATCAGATGATACGGTAACGCTGTGTATTCTAGAAGCTTTTGATTGGGTAGAATGGTCTGGAATGCCTCATAGAGTATAAATAGCGCTCAGTCAGTCAGTCAGCAGGAAATTCAAACTGGCTTTTTGTGGGTGTTATACTGTGTTACCTTTGCTTGTAATTACGGATTGCTGGATTATTTACTCCGGTGTATTAACGTTTACGCTATTTAACCGTCGGATATTGGACACTTGCTGGGATTGTGAACAACTGAGCAGTGTTGGATTACCATTATACAGAAGAGCGAATTGTGCGCATGAACAGGGACTGTAAAATATACACCGGTATAGCATTGAACAGTAAGACTATATTTCACACATTTATTTGTTGTATTAACCTTACTTAATTTGTATATGATTTTAGTATTGTGAATAAATATTTGATTGTTAATCTTTGACTTCAAACGTTTTTCTGTTACGATTTTCTGTTATTGTAAATTTGACGTAACGCTATAACGGTGTGCACTTTACAGTCCTTGTTGACGCGCACAAATCATTCTTCTGTATAATGGTAATCCAACACTGCTCAGTTGTACACAGTCCCACTAAATGTCCAATATCCGATAGCCTTCAACAAATAGCGTAGACCATGCAGCAGCCAACAGTCAATACATAAGAGTAAACAATCCAGCGGCAGTCCGTAATTACAGGCAAAGGTAACACAGCACAACAGACCCACATAAAAAGCCAGTTTGAATTCCCTCCTGAATGACTGACTGAATGCGCTATGAGGCATTCCAGATCATTCTACCCAATCAAGAACCTTCTAGAATACACAGCGTTACCGCATCATCTGACCTAGATACAATTTACAACAGCCTTCCAGAAAGCTTCAAGTGGCGGACTCACATAATAATAGGTAAACAAGCTTGCGTCAGCTCTATATTATAGAAACATCCACAATGTCTAATAATAGACTACAATACCATGACACTCCCACTATCATCCAAGCTTCATCATACCATAAAGGAAATATCATTCCATGCTCTACCAAGGTAATGAAATATTAAGTCTTTGTATTGAAGAATACTTAGCAACTCCAATTTAAGCTGTTTTGAATAAAAGTTCACTGTTACTTTGTTGAAATCAAAATACTGGACTGGACATTAATTCTTGAGGGGTACATCATTAAGATCTGACAAGTTGACATACAGACATAACGTACAGTCTTGAAACCCACTTATAACGGTACCTTCTGAAGATGTATGGAAAGAAGGATAATCACCTACCGAAGGCAGGTGATAAGACAGATTATCTCGAGAAGACAGATGATAAGAAGATTGATTAACAGGTACACCACTTTCAGGAGATATCAGTCGATCACAACACGAGTAGTAGCGTAAGCGTATTACAGACCTCATTTTGACGAGTGCGCAGGTGTTTCTGCGCAGATTTGCGGCGGAAGTGCGGCGGGTCGGGGGATTCCCCAGTGGGGGTTTCCCCATGACGATCACGTGATCAAGGCATGTCTAGACTTGTTCTGGGTTGTACAGTTCTGCCATACGGAGGATGGATGTATTCCTCCGCGGTGATGCGGTTTGGCTGTGATGCGGTCGCGGAAGAAAGCTTCCGCGGAGGAAAAGTAGTCCCTAGACTACAAATACGCTGCATGGTCCGATTGGGCCGAGTGAGGCTCTTTTCAGTCATGTCATGGGTGTTTTCACAGAATAAATGCCATACGGAGGATGGGTACTAGTATTTCGCTGACGTCCTAGTAATAAACATAATCTATAGGTGTTGTACCATGTTAATAGGATCAGTCTAGCATCTGTACCACCCTAGGGTCGAGTGTTTATTGTCCCGTGTATCTCCGCAAGAAAACAACAAACAAAATGGCGGCTCCAGGATGGTGTGGGGATGCCCTTTCCATATCACGGCGTCGACCGTAGCGCCATCTGCACACATAGACGCAAGGGAGACAACTCGTGTGGCCTAAGGATATGGAAATAGCCGTGTTGGAGCTAGGGGAGCCACAAATGGTCCAATGGGGTCGAGTGAGGTATCAAAGTAAAGCTTAGGTGAAGGGGCATCTGATGGGGTGGGTGTGGGATTGAACTAGCGTCATTCTGCGCATGCGCGGTGGCCCAAGGGTATGGAAATAGCCGTGTTGGAGCTAGCGAAGCCAATAATGGTCCAATGGGATCGAGTGAGGTACCAAAGTGAAGCTTATGTGAAGGGGCATCTGACTGGACTAATGGGGTTAACATAGCGGCATTCTGCGCATGCGCGGTGGCCCAAGGGTATGGAAATAGCCGTGTTGGGAGCTAGGGGAGTTACTACTGGTCCAGTGGGGTCGAGTGAGGTATCAAAGTGAAGCCTAGGTGAAGGGGCATCTGACTGGACTAGTGGGTGTGAACTAGCGTCATTCTGCGCATGCGCATAGACGTTTTGGGGATTTGAAATAGCGTCATTCTGCGCATGCGCGGTGGCCCAAGGGTATGGAAATAGCCGTGTTGGGAGCTAGCGAAGCCAATAATGGTGCAATGGGGTCGTATGAGGTATCAAAGTGAAGCCTAGGTGAAGGGGCATCTGACTGGACTAGTGGGTGTGAACTAGCGTCATTCTGCGCATGCGCATAGACGTTTTGGGGATGTAGGGGAGTTACTCATGATCCAATGGGGTCGAGTGAGGTATCAAAGTGAAGCTTAGATGAAGGGGCATCTAATGGGTTGGGTGTGCGGTAGCCATTCTGCGCATGCGCAGATGCAATGCGGAGCTCTCGTCCAATCAGAAGCGAGTATTTCAAATCCGCCACGGAGCTCTCGTCCAATCAGAAGCGAGTATTTTGACCCGGTGCATTATGGGACATATCCAAGATGGCGGCACGTATGTTCAAGATGGCGGCACATCCGGTGTCGAAAACTGGCCATTTTTGTCGGGATGGGGTCACCTAGTGTCGAAAACTGGACCCTGTATGGGTCCCGCTAGACGTGTTGGAGCTAGGGGAGCCACGAATGGTCCAATGGGGTCGAGTGAGGTATCAAAGTGAAGGGGCATCTGACTGGACTAGTGGGTTTGAACTAGCGGCATTCTGCGCATGCGCAGTCTGGTCGTAGTATAGAAATAGACGTGTTGGAGCTAGGGGAGTTACTACTGGGTCGATGGGATCGAGTATCCATGTGAAGCCTAGATGAGGGAGTTACACTAGGGTGTCGTTTCCATTCTGCTGCGCAGGTCACGTGGTGGGGTTGTGACGTCACTTCCGGGTTTTTCACTAAAAAACTACCTCCAAACATAGAAGAGTTCCCATGTTTTTCCCCTTAGACGTCCGTATGTTCAACCGCCGGCACTTTTCCACTGGCCTGGCCCCAGCGCGAGCGGCGCGCGCGTCATCACGCGTCATCCCCGGAAGTGCGCGTCATCCCCGGCAGTGCGCGCGTCATCCCCGGCAGTGCGCGCGCGCGGATCAAAAGGTCACCTGTCAAACGGTCTCCCTTTCGGCAAGGTTCGGAGAATACATAGAACTTATAGTCATAATCTATACGTGTTGGACGAGCCTCTTCACTCACCGTATACACGTACCTCAATGAAATGCCCGCTCCAAACCTAGACCAAATACACGTACTTGGTCTGTGGGCTGATTTCATTGGCTCTCTATTTTTTACTATAGTGCGCTTGCATTCTAACCTTGATGGGTGATATTTTGGCCCCATCCTACACCACTGATTTCAGTTTGACTGAATCTTCAGATGCATTATGAATAAAACACACAAGACAGGGTTTTTTTTTTGGTGAGATCTCATTTTTTATTCAGTGAACAACAACAACGTGAGAACAACCACGTGAAAACTGAAGCCCAGAACACGGGGCTTGCTAGAATTCAAGCCCAGAACAGCGGGCGTATGTACATTGAAAGAATTCAAGCCCAGAACGGGACTTGTACATTGAAATGATGGGCGGCCCAGTCATAGACGAGTACATCTCGGTCCTCGGCCTTGGGGTACTCGTCAAACATGTGGACGATGGTAGATAAGGGTCTTCCCCGGCATCGATGGTACAGGTAAAACAAGCAATATTGTCCGCACACCATACTGTCCAGGCTTTGTAACGTTTTAGTATTCCAACACCACGTCTCTGTGCCTTGATCCATGAAGTCTGTTAAATCGGGATGGAGGGGTGGTAGGCCGTACGGATCAAAGTATTCACCCTGCTCTTCTGTCAAGTACACTGCCACCCAGTGTTGACCGGGCCGATCCATCGGGTCTGTGTTCAGCACGTAAGCAGCCGGATACACACGGTCTAATGGGAACACGTCTCGGGCGAACACTCCTTGAAACACCCTACGTGTTCCTGGGTCAGTCTCCAGCACCGTGGTTATCTGGTCTGTATCCATGTTAGGTGGCGAAGTCACACAGCACGTTACGGCTTTGATCGATTTGAATGATGTTGTCAAACTCAGCGTAGCAGATCACATTGATGGTTTTCGGTAAAGGTGTCCCGAAGTGCAGTTCCAAGCGTAAGTTGCCTTTCTTGATGAGACTCAGTTGATGATCGTTGTCTAAGGTGGGAGTCAGATCGAAACAGAACAATGTGTACCCTCTGCCGAAATCGTCTCGACTGATCATATTTCCCTCGTCTTGGTTGATTTGGCCAGTTGCTGTGAAGAGGTTCAGATAGCTCCGGATGTAATTGTCCGTTCCAAAGTTAGGTTGTAAGGGGCGTGCCGGTACCTGTTGGCCATCCACATGCAGGGCCACGAAATTGATGTTGAACGCTTTTAGGTTGAACGGATTCCTCGAGAGAGTCCCATTATAACTGACGTTCTCCACACAGGCTAGGGTTAAACGCTTGGGCAAATCCCCCAGGAACAGGTTTTCTTGATTGACAATCATATTGCCTTTAGGAACGGAAAAGACCTTGGTCTGTACTCGTCGAATCGGGTACTGGGCTGGTTTTTTCTCCAAGGCTCTGATGTGCCCCAACTGTACACCTGGGCTGGGTTTCACTTTGCGTACAAACAGACTTGCCTCTTGGATGACAATGTTATACTCGAGGTCCTCATTCGGGGCCATCAAGGCAAACGCAGGCGTTGCGCGCACTAGTCGTATTTTGACAGGTACTCCATTCAAGAGGTATCGGTCCTGCATGAATAAGTCCGCATGCAGACGTCCCATCATATCGACCGAGTGACTCTCTGCTGTGGCATCCACTCTCTCCGTATAGCCGGCATTATCAGGACTCGCTTCCATGTTGCCTGGGGTATCTCGGTAGAACAACGGGGCTGTCAAATACGACTTTTTAGCGTCACGCCCGTAGGATAGCAGTGTTTCGATGTAGGCTTGGTACGGGTACGTGTTCGTCGAGGCGCTCACCAGTTTATCACTCAGGGCTATATCCACTTGCTGGAATAGCGAATGAAGCCAGAGATTCACTGGACCCACGGGTGCCTCTGCTTTCAGGACTGTCCCATCTTTATTGGTGATTTTAGCTTTCACATATAGGTACGTATGGGCTAAATCCAGGTAGGTCGTATCTGCGTTGGTGATGGTGAATTCAATGGGGCCTGTGGCTGTAATGCTGGAAAGGGGCAGATGTTCCACCCATTGACCCTCTTCGGCACTGGTCTGAGTAGGTGGGACGGTCCATAAATCAAATTCACTGTTGGTAGAAGGACACGACTCGGCATGGATGAAAGCCATCTTTAAGAAAAGATATCCTTGGTCTTCTTCGATGTGCGTCGTCGCTGGGTCGGTCGTCGACTGGTGCGTGGTCTCGGTGGGGCAGCTCTTTTATTCCCTACGGTGCGTTGTGCTTTGTCTACCAAGACGCCTCCCGCTTCTTTGGCCCGCCGTTTCAAGGATTCTTTGGGTGCCGTACCCCCCAAGACATCACCGGCCACTTGCAGTCCACTGCCCACCGCTTGTTTGCCGATCGCTTTCACCCCACGCGTCACCAAGGGCAGGAACGTTTTGACGATGCTCCCGAGTATGTTCCCCAGTCCATGTCCTCGTTGCATGCGTGTACCCGCAAAGACAGGAAAGTTACCCCCGGCCTGTTTGGTGTAATGATCGACGTAACTGGCTGTATGGCATTGATAAGGCACCTTCATTATGCAAAGTGAACCGCTCGGACTTGACGGAAATGAAGTGTCAGCACCACTTTTCCTCGTTCGAATGCCACCGGTCGTCCCGTGTCGTCTCTTATATCGATGACGATGGAGCTAATATCGGTCTGACTGACCGGTAGATACACGATATGCCTGAAACTGTGGGTGACTTGAGCTCCATACGTGCCTTTCACCGGGCAGACGCGCAGTAGAGGTACGTTGCTGTCGCCGACAATGTGTGCATCGACCACGTCCGAGTAGACGTACAGGCCATACATACCACCACGCATGTCCATCGGGATGTGGCCTATCTCGCCGGTGGGGCCAGCGTACCCCTGGTAATTGAAACCCAGCATTTGCTGTAGGGTAGCACTGAGTTCGACACTCACGTTGGGGCTGAGCGTGAGATTGGCCTTGTCGTTGTGTGCGTTGTAATCGAAGTCCACATGATTTTTGAAGGGGAAAGATTTTGATGGGTTTTGAAGTATTCGTGACGTCTCGTAGAGACTTATAATGCATCAGACTTCTCAGTCCACCCATGAACTCCTTGGGGGTATCGTATTGACCTTCGGGTAGTTTGAGTCGAGTTTCTTGTCCTTCGTAGGTCACCTCGTACCATACTTCATTGGCTCGCACGTTGTACCACGAGTAAGGGTATTGGATATCCACGAGTCCACATTCCCAGCGTCCAGGTAAATGCAACGGTTGCGGTAACTGGGTCACGTACTTGGTCAAGGTGTTGTCAGGAAACACATCAGCCGAGCTGTTACTGGGTAGGGTGAGGTAAAACATGATGACTGAGCTGTCCTGCTGCTGCTGTTGGTTTTAATACTTCTCCTAGCCCTTGGGCGCTAATCGTCGTGATGGTCGCGGTGATTTAGCTCTTGTTGGTTGCAGGTGGTGGCGTGGTAAAAGGGGTGAAAACGTAGGTGCCCGCCGTGGTGGTGATTTGGGTGGTGACTCCAGTTCCCAAGGTTCTGGTGGTGTACCCACATTCTGCATAAAGGCCCAGCGCTCGGGGTTCCCCACCAATTCCTGTGGTACATGCATGTCTTTCAAGCCTTGAGCGAAGACCTCCCATCCTCGAGGATTCGTGTGCGTCCTGCGTTGACGCATCAGGTCATTCACTAAATCCGTCATGTGGGTCCCGGAAACCACCTGATTCTGTACCAGGAGTTCGCCATTATCATTCCAAGTCATGTTAGGATTCTGTTTCATCCGTTGTAATACCAGGCCAGCTTGTTTCTTGAACGAGGCAGGTACACTCTTCAGGACTTCGTCTTCCACCCACTGTGGAGCTGTGGAAGGTACCCCACCCGGCTGTTGGAACGGTGCTGAGGTCGGCGGTGTGTCACGTGGTGATGGTGGTGGTGGTGGAGCAGAGAGGGTTTTGTATTGGTCCATGAACGTCATGTACCGCTGAAGCGTCTCATTGTACCGTTGTACTTTCTCACTATCGCTTAACCCCGGTCTCTGTAAGATCTGTTGCATCTCTCCATCGAGGGTGTTTATCGTCTTCACCGTAGAAGGGACAGGGTAGGGCGATTGGAGGTTTTGAAGGAGCCGAGGTTCGACGAGGACCATTTTTTTCGTGTGGTTCATTGTCGGCCGAAGAGTCCACCCAATACTGGACCCAACACGGAAGCGGCCAACGGTGCTAAGATAGCCCCGAGAAATCCGCCTTTCTGTAACACCTTTTTCTTTGTGTTTGAGACACTCGCTTCTGGACTAAGGTTCTTAGACCTGTCTTATGCTTGGTCAACTTGGTCTTCTGAGCCGGAGTCAGTGGTACGTTGCCTTTTAAGATATTGAGTCCAATCTCGCACAGACAGCACACGAGAGCAGGGTCTGCACCGCGTACAATGGTTCGCACCAACTCGGGTGGGGCCGTCTTCAATACACGGAGCGTGGGAGCGTGCTTCCGTACTCGCGCAGACATCCTGTACAACTAATGCTAGAACCCACAATTCTGCTCTTTTTATCTACTTCAGAGACAAAAAATCAATCCTGCTGTGGTATTCATTCTTTTTTATTATCCCCATCATCAAAACACACACACACCCCAGCTGGGGGAGCCACTGTAGGTGTGTTTACATTATTTTTGCATGTACACGTGGTGAGTCTCTCCGGGAAAGATGCCGGTCCGTAGTCGAAGGTGGTCGGGGGTGGTTTGCTTCAGGTCGAAGAGCATATACCCGTGCTGAGGGGGTGTGGCATCTTTAAAGGCTTCCAATGCAAACGGTGTGCGGCCGGGATACATCTGTCTCGCCAGGTGCAGCAGTTGAGTGGTATCTCTCGGGTTTTTGAAGACCACCATGTAGTG